>NWSH02000527.1:6323-24418 GCA_002382865.2 Heliothis virescens | reverse complement strand
GTTACCTATGTATCTCTTTCAAACAAGGAGATTGTATTTAGATTGTTGAAGAAATTAATATTCTTCACCAGTTCTAGAACTTATAAATATCTTGTTTGGGAACTTATAAATATCAGAATATCAGCCAAACAACTTGAAATTAATGAATGAAGACTACAAAGGGACAATTTAGACTCCAATCAAATAAATAAGTTTAGAAACATAAATGAAAGCCAATGACAGTGTTTACAGATCTATAGAAATATAATGACGAACAAACGGACAAAATAATAATCTCTTTATTAACGTTATACTTATGTTTCAAGCATAGAGCATTTAACCCACGGAAGAGAAAAAAACAAGTGGAAGTGCCCTTATACCTGTACAGTACGAGAACTGTGTCTTGGCGACACGGGTTCGCACGTATTTTACCTTTAAAAACAAAGAAAACAACTTGTACGAGACAATAAATAGGCCGATCTTGTTGTAGTTAATATGCCTTTAGTTATTTTAATAAGAGTTTACATAATTAAGCGTGTTCGTCGCGACAATAGGTATATCAAAATGGCAGTGTCCGGAAACGTGAGGGCTCCTATCTCTGGCTCGCGCAATGGGCGCGTTCCATGCGGCGACGCGACGGCGATGGAAGCGTTCCAGCGTAAACACAACTGACGTTTAAATTCACCTAGCCGTAAACGTCTACTTACGATTTATCAAAATATGTAAGTATCTACTGAATTTGGATAAGCTAATAGCTCAAGGGTAGTTCCACTTGTTTTTTCTCTACTGTGATTTAACCGTGTCAATATTTTTGGCTGATCTAAAAAACCGGCCAAGTGCGAGTTGGACTCGCGCGCGAAGGGTTCCGTACCAAGCTGTAGTTCCACGCTTGAGTAACAGATGGCGTTGTATTCAAATTGCACTGTCTTTATAATTTATTGTATGGGGACCCCCTTTAATATATAACTTTTTTTAATATTCAGTATTTGTTGTTATAGCGGCAACGAAAATACATCATTTGTGAAAATTTCAGCTTTCTAGCTATCACGGTTAATGAGATACAGCGTGGAGACAGACAGACAGACAGACAGACAGACAGACAGACAACGAAGTCTTAGTAATAGGGTTCCGTTTTTACCCTTTGGGTACGGAACCCTAAAAACCGAAGTATAGGCAAGTTATTTGGTATTGGGTAAGGCACAACAATGGCGTCTCCGGTTGTTCAATTATCTAAGGATTCAATACAAAACTTTTGTGACAATAAATCTCATTTGAAACAATCAAAATATCAATTATAAAACGCGCGGAATTTCCTTAACCAAGATTCCAAATTCAGAATACAAAAGTTGGCCGAGTTCTAATTTTGAAAAAGGTTCTGTTCTGTATTCAAAATGGATACGGCGTTTTAATTGGCGGCGATTCATTTTGGCGGGAGACCGTTATTTTGGAGTAATTGAATTATTAATTCGTTCGGGAATGGGCGCGCCATAATGATAATGGTTATGATGGCGTCTTGCACTTTATGGTAGTATTCACTTTGGAGATGATTAATTAACCGATATTTAAAAATATTTTATAAAATGAAAATGTAAAAATTCAATCCACATACTTTTTATTTCAAAGTTTTACAGTAACATGTTAAACATATACAATCTTAATTAAAAGAAATATTTACAAATACTAAAAAGATATATAGGCTGAGGCCAAACGAGCGTAATTTTTTGAGTCGTGAGTCGCAGAATTTCGGTCGCAGAAAATCGTTACAAACAAAAAAGACAACTCATTTTTCGTTGCCGTGTTAATCAAATAGGACTTTTGTATGATACTGAATGTAGCAGATTTTTTGCGACCGAAATTCTGCTACTCACAACTCACAAAATTACGCTCGTTTGGCCTCAGCCATATAGCACAATATACAACTAAGTATTAAAAAACTCATCTGCATCGCTGTTAGCGGGGATCGTGCCCAAAAGGCTGGCTGCATTGCCACGCTGGACGGATACTTATAGGTAAAACAAATATTGCGATCGACTTCAATATCAAAACTCTTTACTAATCAACGAGTTCAAAACCTTTTAAGAAAGAAAAATAAAAAAATAAAACTTCACAGACTGTCAAAAATCACACCATACGTCATCCCAAAAATCAAACATCAAACTAAATTTAATTAGAAAAATGTGACAAAAACACAAAGAAAGAAAAGAAATTCCAAAAAATGCTGAACTACCGAAGCCANGTAAAACTTACACACAGACTGTCAAAAATCACACCAAACGTCATCCCAAAAATCAAACATCAAACTAAAAATTTAATTAGAAAAATGTGACAGAAACACAAAGAAAGAAAAGAAATTCCAAAAAATGCTGAACTACCGAAACAGTTTAACTACTTAATATAAAAGTACAATACACAGGAACTATAAGTTTCCTCAAGTTGACTAAAATGGGAAAGCCTCCCTACATGTACACGGATTCAGAAACTGATGATTCTTACAGTTCTGCCGATTATGGAAAGAAGAAGAAGAAATTCTCGTTAGTATTTTATGTCCTTCTTCACCATGGCCATTCTTCCCCGCCTGTCTGTTTACGACAAACTCATATAAAGCTGCACTTGTATGTACAGGCAACAGCAGGTCACGGTACCCAAATCTATCAAATTTTACCAGTCAAACATTAACCTACCTCCACTGTGATAAGGTTGAAAATCTATTGCAGATATTTGACAGATTGTAGTAACTTGATTGATTGTCGTCTGTACTTGTTGAATTCGATATTTTAATGAAGAAGGTGTAGTTGATAGATAATATATGTGAAGCCGATGATTGGTCGCTAATAATTAAATTATACTAAATGACGCGAAGGGATGATCCAATTCTAGGTATCAGCGGGTGACGGGATTGGGGGAGGCGTATGGACAAATGCGTGAATTTAAGTTAAGGAATATAGTTATGTATAACTAAGTATATAAACACACTATGCCAAACGTACGCGACCGAAGTTCCGCGGCTGATTTTACGTTCCAACGTATTCGGCTGATATGACACACCAAAAGTGCCGAACTTACGCGGCAGGAATTCAGTTGCGCAATCTTGTGTGTAGGTATATTCATCATTATTATGTTCGATCGAACCGAACTTCGGTCGTGCACAGAATACGTTGCCGCCGAGTTCGGCTGTACGCTATAACGCAACGTAATTTCGGCATAATGTGTCGTCAGTAATTCAAAAAGTATTGCAGGCGTAATCATGCCGAAATTCGGTCGCGATACCGACCAAAGAAAATTAACTCTTACAGTTATTTTAATATCTACAGAAACAACATTTTCAGTATCCTGAAATACACCAACGGAAATGTGAAGAAGAAGAAGTGCAAGGTCCATAGCAAGTCGGAGCCTGAAGATTCGGACTATCACAGCAGGAGTCGCAGCAACCTGAGAGTGAGATACAAACTGCCTGGTATACTGAAGAACTCCACCTATGAAAGGGATAAAGACTGTGAGTAGCAGGGAAAGTATGTTAGAGGTCTTAGAACTCTTGTTCACGGTACTGTTTATGGCGCGATAGCCGTGCGTTAAAAAGACGTCACGTCTTGTTCACGGCATATTTTTATCGTGACACGACGGTGAATTTACCGAAGATTTTCACGGCAATAAAACGAGTGAGAACAAAAAGCCATAGTCCTTTCGCAAAATGCCCCTTTTCCTAAGAACTTTTGTATTATTTTTCTCTTCGAGCTCGTATGATTAGGTTCAGATTGGTAAGAAAATGCTGATCCAGGTGATCAGCTGTTAAAATCTCCCTGTGAAATACATTTTATATTATACTAGCTTCTACCAGCGGTTTCACCCGCGTCCCGTGGGAAGTACTCGGCGCACCCGGATAAAAAGTAGCCTATAGCCTTCATCGATAAATAGGCTATCTATAACCGAAAGATTTTTTCAAATAGGACCAGTAGTTCTTGAGATTAGCGCGTTCAAACAAACAAACTCTTCAGCTTTAAAATATTATAGTATAGATCATCACTACTTCACCTTTTCGCGATAAACCCAAAAACTACTGCACGAATTTTCTGACGGTTTTTATTAATAGAAGAAGATAGAGGGAAAGAAGAAGAGGCTTAAAACCTTTCATTCTTCCAGCGTCTGAAGAAGAAGAAGAAGAGGAGGATAGTGAGCCGGTGAAGCCTCGGCCCCAAGACAGATACCTGGTGGGGCGGGTGCCGCGGCCTGCGGGGGCGAAGCCCGGCAGAGGCGGAGGCGTCGCCATCATCGTTAAGAAGAATGTCAGTGTAAGCATCATACTTATGTATATAAAGTTTTATGGTTTTATAGTCTTAGGTTTTATGTTATACTGTTGTCGTTGCTAGGAATATTTGCCGAAGAAACCCGAGTGGACTTTTCACTGTTGTGATAGCTCTGTTTTTTTTAGTAGCCTTTTTATCGTCCCACTGCTGGGCACAGGCCTCCTCTCACACAGAGAAGGATTGAGCGTTAATCACACGCTTGCTCAATGCGGATTGGTGATTTCAGACTTTATAGTCCAGGTTTCCTCGAGATGTTTTCCTTCACCTTTTATCAGCCATTGGTGTCTAAGATATACTTAGAAGTACGTACAAACTTAGAAAAGTTGCATTGGTACTTGCCTGAACTGGGATCGAACCCACACACTCATACTTGAGAGGTTGGTGCTTTACTCACTTGGCCACTACGACTTTATAGCTCTGTTAAGCTGCATTAAAAAATTTGCTCGTCAATCCGATGGCAATTATTTTCCTGTAATAATGACAGTAGCGTGTTTTATTTCACGAATTCAGGTGAACAATACTTGGGAGTTTAGAAACATGCACATGGGCTTTGTATACGTTTTGCGTAAGCTCGGAAAAATAATGCGAAAACTGGCTGGCATGGCATGGACGGACATGTGATGCGCAGGAGTGAGAATCACGTTGTGAGGAAGGTTTTGAGCATGAATGTGGATGGATATTGTGGAAGGCAATGACCAAAATAACGATGGATGGATTGTGTGAAAGTCGATATGGCCAGGAAGAATCTTACTTGTGAGATGACGGCAGATAGAAGAGTATGGAAGAAGAAAACGTGCTGTGCCGACCATAAACATATTGGGATAACGGCAGGAAGATGATGATTGCGTAAGCTCGAGAGCGCTCAGTAGTGGTCGAGTTACAGGGTCACTTGTAATTCGACGTATATCCGGAAGGAGGTGATAGAAGGGCCCAAGAGCAACAAATTAAGCCACTCTTACCTCTGAGCAAAGTTTAGTGGTTTCCGAGATATTGGCAATTTTTGGATTTTTGGTAATTTACCCAAAATTCGACATTCAAGCTTAGACCAGTGGCTTAATTTGTTGCTCTTGGGCCCTTCTATCACCTCCTTCCGGATATACATCGAGTTACAAGTAACCCTGTATACTAAAATTCTAATATCATCTGAAAAAACAACGAAAATATAGTTCGAACATTTAAAATGGGTGAAATTCTATTTAGAACAAAGCGACTGGTTCAGAGCTAAATCGTATTGTCAGGCGTCTAACAATCGCTTGCCTCGAGGCATACACTGTCGGGAGGCAGACTTGTATGTCGGTACTGCTTGTACAGACAACAGCAGGTCACGGTACCCGAATCTGTCAAGTTTTACCAATCGAACATTAACCTTCCACTACACCATAGTGTAATATATATAGTTGAAATACATATGGTTGAAAATCTATTGCAGAAATTTGACAGATTGTGGTAACTTGATGTGCTGTCGTCTGTACATTCAACTTAGCAGTATTCAATACGATGTACGAATAATTGAATTTTAAAATAGACTGCGATTTAGGGTAGTAGGAATTTAAAGATGGAAAGATAGGTTCTTTTTCGTCATATTTGCTGTTGAACGTGGTTTTACTCGTATCTCGTGGGAACTATTTTTTGCACATGGATAAAAATAGCCAACGCATACATATATTTATCTGCTATTAGTTTCATCAAAATACATTAAAATTTAGTAGTTTTTGTGGGAAAGAGTAATGAATAACACACATTACAAAGTTTCATCATTACAATAATTTTGTGTGATTTTAACCGACTTCAAAAAAAGAAGGAGGTTCTCAATCCGGCCGGTGTAGTAATCAATTTTTTTACTATCGTTTTTGTACAACGTTTTTGATGCATCGTAATGAAATTTCAAGCATTCGCAAAAACTACTCATCTTGGGCTTAAGTTCCCCTTCAGTCTTATAACAAAACTTTACAATCATATTAGTTAGAAACAAATCCCAGCCAGACCAAAGAATTTTCTAGAAACACTGACATTTACTAGTATCGCAATTTAAACTCATCCCTTACTTTAGTGGTACATTATCCACCTGATTATTATCGTCTGGGGTCCCAGTAAGGGGTACGTGTCTCACCGGGGCCCTTTCTAGAAGATTCCACACGTATTTTCCGTTTTGAAACAAATGATAATTGATTTTAGTAGTTTTCTTTGTTGAGGTGACTCACCTTCATTCCTTGTAGATATTTTTAGGGTTCCGTACCCAAAGGGTAAAACGGGACCCTATTACTAAGACTACGTTGTCTGTCTGTCTCCAGGCTGTATTTCATAAGCCGCGATAGCTAGAAAGCTGAAATCTTCACAAATGATGTATTTCCGTTGCCGCTACAACAACAAATACTAAAAATTAAAAAAAAATAGTAGGGGGGTCCCCATACAATAAACGTGTGAAAACGTTCATTTTTCATAGATAATGGTAAGGAACCCTTCGTGCGCGAGTCCAACTCGCACTTGGCCGGTTTTTTTGTTCTTTTAAACATTTTAGAAATGTTCGTACTGTTTGCTAGATCGAGTAGACTAGAAGAAACATTTGTGTATGTCACAGTGCTGCATACCGTAGGATTTTTGCCTTTACTCACTTTTATATTTAAAACTAGCTTCCCGAGGGAACTATTTCCCGTACCCGGATTAAAAGTAGCCTATATGTTATTCTGATATATAAGCTATATATCTGCCAAGTTTTATCAAAATCCGTCCAGTGGATCCTGAGATTAGCGTGTGCAAACAGACATTTGACATTTCTTAATAACCCTACATAAAATATTTTGTTTTGTAAAAATATTTAATGTAGGTACAGACACGATTTTTTACTGTTTTATTATATGTGTATAGATTATATTATATTAGTTACTATTCATACAAATATTAAAGGAATTAAAAACCAAATTTGAAATTCACATAAAAACTTTACACAGCTTGAAAAACCTAATTCCAAAAGCTGTCTAATATTACCTACTATCAACGTACAGACGACAGTACATCAAGTTACCACAATCTGTCAAATTTCTGCAATAGATTTTCAACCTTATTACAATAGTGGAAGGTTAATGTTCGATTGATAAAATTTGACAATTTGTATACGTTGACCTGCTGTCGTCTGTACCATCCCTTCTATGTTCTACGCCTTAACCAACAATCAATAAAGAGTATTTAGACCCAAAAAACAATTGACTCGTGAAGGATTTGCACCTCCGTCCTCCGAGGTCAGCCCGTTCCCAAGAAATGAAGGAGACGGTGAACAGGCCTCGACTCCCGGCGCTCTTTGCTACTGAGCTAACGAGTCCTATGAACTATGTGACGAAACTACGATACATATCAACCGATAAAATTGTTAAAAATAGACAAAAAGAGCTCTCTATTTGCGAGATTCGAACCCGGGGTTAGTGTTTTAAGGGTAGCGGTGGTTGAGATTATGCTGTCTGTTTGGTATTGGTAAAGATGAAATAAGGGTATGTTAGTGGGGATTTTTTTGGCGTAGGTTTATGTAAATTTTGAAAGCGATAGATACTTTTATTACGAAGGCGTAATTGTTATGTAGGTGGTAGATAGTATAAGGATCTTTTAGGAAGTGAATGATAAATGGTTTGTTCCCTTGCGTCTAATAAAACTGATCCTATATTTGTTACGAATGTCTAAAAATAGTTAGTTTTGAAGTGTAGTAATGTGTTATTGTCATCATCATCTGATTTGCCTTTTCCCAACTATGTTGGGGTTGGCTTCCAAGCTAAATAGATGCAGCTGAGTACCAGTGTGTTATATGGAGCGAATGCCTATCTGACCTCCGCAAACTAGCCTAGTCATCTGGGCATCCTTGTACCCCTTGGTAAGCATGGTGGTCACACTTCATGGCTTCCGACCACCCGTAACGACTGCCAAAGATATTTATTACTAGCTCCTGCCAGCGGCTTTGCAAGCTTTCCGAGGGAACTATTTCCCGTAAATAGTAGTCTATGTTGTTCCTCAGAGTCTATTCCATCTCTGTACCAAATTTCATCAAAATCGACTCACTGGTTTAGGCGCGAAAGCGTAACAGACAGACAGAGTTACTTTCGCATTTATAATATTAGTAGGGATAGAAGGGAAGACGGGACTAATGAGACTAATCTAAAAGATGGGACTATTTAGAAGCAGTATTTTTAACCCTGCCATCACGTTCTTTGCTCTTTCTGTGTTGAAATATAGTGTAAGTATATTACAAAAATTATTTTCATGTTAGGATCATTGCAGGTCGTTCAAGATCAGCAGGGCTCGGCAGCTAGCTCCAAAAGGAAGAAGTCCGCCCTCCGAAGGCTATCGAAGAAGAGATCTTATTGATTGAAGTGAGTCTCTTTATCTGCCTAGCCTTTTTAACACGCTTTTATAGGTTCACCTGTATGAAACTTACATGTAATCAAATCTAAGGTAACTAATTTAACCATATTCCAAGGACCGTAGCGTCATGAAAATTGGCAGTTGTATGTAGTTTGGATGACCACAATAATATGGTA
This sequence comes from Heliothis virescens, assembly GCA_002382865.2. Taxonomy (NCBI): domain Eukaryota; kingdom Metazoa; phylum Arthropoda; class Insecta; order Lepidoptera; family Noctuidae; genus Heliothis; species Heliothis virescens. The sequence continues at coordinate 15,618 of NWSH02000527.1, read as the reverse complement.
CTGTCGAACTGATCTCATGATGGAGCCGGAATATATGAACTGGAACTTCACGTTGGAACATCGTATCATAGCCGTGTTTGGACTTGTTTGAAAGGTCTTGTCATGAACTTTGACGACGATAAAGAAACGTTATTTTCTAGTGTTTTTAAACGGTTTTATTTAGGTCATTTAACCATAAATGTATTGTATATTTTAGTCGGCACTCATTTAGGTAGAAAGTTGATTGTTCTGACTACGAAACTAATATTGCAGTTGTTTGTTATGTTTCAAAGGTAGAATGGCTGAACCAATGTGATTGATTTGCAGAGAATTTGTACACCCAGGAGTTATGATTAGGAATAGGGATAGTTCAGTGTTAAGAAGTTCCTTAGATACGAGAGGGAGGCCCAGGTTTGAAACCATATAAAAAACTTTGTTACTATAGCAACAAAAGATAAAAAATACATTTGTTGTTTTAAGTCCCATCTACAAAATTATTGCGTCCCTAGCCTTTACCTCTTTATGATAAAAAGACAGAATTACTTGAATCCCCAATCTAATTTAATAACCCTTTAAGCCCAAAAATAATTGGAAATTTGATCAAAATAAATCGCCAATTATTTTTTCCAGTTCACTCGAAGGTTTGGTCATATTTATCTGGTAACGACTTGAAGATTGAGGGTCAAGCCATGCACTGCCGGTCATCACCGTTCATATAATTGTTGCAGTTAAATTTTTTATACGATTACCTATGTCAAGTTTTAAAAACAATGAATAATACGATGTCTTTTTGGATCCATTTTGCTGTTTCATTTTTTTTATAAATAACGTTTTTACGTAACTAACTATAATGGCACATGGTAGGACCAAGTGATGCTATGATGTTTGAACGCTCCAGAAGGAACATGGTGGGTTTTAGTCGGCAAGAGTCTGACACTCTTTTACGCTGCACCTACAGCGGGAGGAGTTTTTTATTGATGTCCCACAAAAAGTGGTAGGTTCTATGATTTGAACTGGATCGAGAGAATTCTGGACCTCTTTGTTAATTATCCTTAACTAGCTTCTGCCAGCGGTTTCACCCGCGCCCCGTGGGAACTACTCGTCGCACCCGGATAAAAAGTAGCCTATAGCCTTCCTCGATAAATGGGCTATCTAACACTGAAATATTTTTTCAAATCAGACCAGTTTTCCTGAGATTAGCGCGTTCAAACAAACCATTTATCGAGGAAGGCTATAGGCTACTTTTTATCCGGGTGCGGGTGAAACCGCTGGCGGAAGCTAGTATAGTATAAAATATCATACAATTTTCATCTTACATACAGCCTCACCCTTTTATAATATTAGCGTATAATATAATAGATATCAGGCACACAGCGATTTATTATGAAGACCCAGCAAGACCTATTTTATGTGTCCCATGGGAAGCGAGAAAATAAATGGGATCCGCTGTGAAACTATTACCATTCCCTTGTTCTAAGAATTTTCTGTTATTTCCATACTGGAGTTGAGTTTTTTTCTTATTTTTTTCAGTAAGTATATTAGCTTAGATACTTATGTTTGACTGACTATTGGGAATATTAGTTGCATTTTGATAGTAGTTACCTTTTGGGATAGATGAAAGTTAATCCTACTAATAAACTAACAAGCTTTGCTACTGAATTCATCCGCGTTTCGTGCGGAATACTTCTCGCACCCGGGGAAAATGGTGCGTTCAAACAAACTAACAAAACAACTCTTCAGCGTCATTGTATTAGTAAGATATTATTTAGGTTCTCTGTCGTGTCACCTAACTTTTTTATTCATAATTTAAAGTGACATAACGTTTTTTGTCCTAATCATCATTTGTCCGAATGATAGTTAACCCTATTTAATATCACATAATAACTTATGCCCGAAAATCAAAATCCCGAAATATAATATGTTCTAAAATAATTTGTCATAAATATTACATTCAATAATATACAAAAGACATAAAGCCGTTTTCATTAAAAGTTAAAAGTCCTAAATTCCAACGTAGGCAGTAAAATCATAATCTAGAATAATCCTAAATTCTATGTGGGCAAGCACGCAACATGCAAGCAAGCACGTAAAATGCAAGGAAGCATGCAACATGCAAGCAAGCATTCAACATGCAAGCAAGCATGCAACATGCAAGCGAGCATGCAACATGCAGGCAAGCATGCAACATGCAAGCAAGCATGCAACATGCAAGCAAGCATGCAACATGCAAGCAAGCATGCAACATGCAAGCAAGCATGCAACATGCAAGCAAGCATGCAACATGCAAGCAAGCATGCAACATGCAAGCAAGCATGCAACATGCAAGCAAGCATGCAACATGCAAGCAAGCATGCAACATGCAAGCAAGCATGCAACATGCAAGCAAGCATGCAACATGCAAGCAAGCATGCAACATGCAAGCAAGCATGCAACATGCAAGCAAGCATGCAACATGCAAGCAAGCATGCAACATGCAAGCAAGCATGCAACATGCAAGCAAGCATGCAACATGCAAGCAAGCATGCAACATGCAAGCAAGCATGCAACATGCAAGCAAGCATGCAACATGCAAGCAAGCATGCAACATGCAAGCAAGCATGCAACATGCAAGCAAGCATGCAACATGCAAGCAAGCATGCAACATGCAAGCAAGCATGCAACATGCAAGCAAGCATGCAACATGCAAGCAAGCATGCAACATGCAAGCAAGCATGCAACATGCAAGCAAGCATGCAACATGCAAGCAAGCATGCAACATGCAAGCAAGCATGCAACATGCAAGCAAGCATGCAACATGCAAGCAAGCATGCAACATGCAAGCAAGCATGCAACATGCAAGCAAGCATGCAACATGCAAGCAAGCATGCAACATGCAAGCAAGCATGCAACATGCAAGCAAGCATGCAACATGCAAGCAAGCATGCAACATGCAAGCAAGCATGCAACATGCAAGCAAGCATGCAACATGCAAGCAAGCATGCAACATGCAAGCAAGCATGCAACATGCAAGCAAGCATGCAACATGCAAGCAAGCATGCAACATGCAAGCAAGCATGCAACATGCAAGCAAGCATGCAACATGCAAGCAAGCATGCAACATGCAAGCAAGCATGCAACATGCAAGCAAGCATGCAACATGCAAGCAAGCATGCAACATGCAAGCAAGCATGCAACATGCAAGCAAGCATGCAACATGCAAGCAAGCATGCAACATGCAAGCAAGCATGCAACATGCAAGCAAGCATGCAACATGCAAGCAAGCATGCAACATGCAAGCAAGCATGCAACATGCAAGCAAGCATGCAACATGCAAGCAAGCATGCAACATGCAAGCAAGCATGCAACATGCAAGCAAGCATGCAACATGCAAGCAAGCATGCAACATGCAAGCAAGCATGCAACATGCAAGCAAGCATGCAACATGCAAGCAAGCATGCAACATGCAAGCAAACATGCAACATGCAAGCAAGCATGCATCATGCAGCAGACATGGTTTCTGTCACGGCTTCGGCGCTGCGGGACTCCGGCGGTCCCACGCGAGTTTATCGTCGCAGATAGGTTTAACGCTCACCACCGCAGCTTCGGCTTGCTGGCCGGCGGCGCCGGCCAGCCTCAGCCGCGGTCGCGAGTGTTACAACCACCTGCTCCTCAACTCGCGGCCCGCCTCGCCCCTCCGCGCCTACGCGATTTTGAATTACACTCTAGGGGTAGGGCAGACAAGACTACGTGGAGTCGGATTTACAGCGATTTGTTTCTGCCATTAAAACCTTACTTTTAGCTAATGTTTTAGGACCTTTTTCGGAATAATACACATTATTCAACATAATACTTAGAACTTTTTAATTTAAGACATATAAAATTAGGAGATTAAATTATTATAGTAATTGTTATTATGACAAAATGCCTTTAGAACTAGGGATAATTATGTTAAACAAAATTTCGGGATTTCGAACATTATGATTACTGAAGTTTATGGCAAACTTGTTATGGATAATGATTTTCGGAAATAAAAATTTAGGTGACGCAAGGGAGTCCCTATTATTTAAAAGTTCTGGTCTGATTTGAAAAATACTTACTTTTCGTGTTAGATAGCCCATTGATCGAGGAAGGCTACAGGTTGTTTCTCATGAGGGTACGCGCAGTAGCACCCTCGGGACGCGAGCGAATCCGCCGGTGGAAACTTGTATATTAATAAGGATTGAGTGCATACTCTTCGTATAAGAAAATAGTACAGAAATGAACAGATAATAAAACTATTTTATGAATATCAAACACACAAGCTGGAAAATAAATACGGGAAGTCTTCCCGTGACCACGGTCGGTGCAATTCGGCCGAAACGTCGGGAGAAAAGAGGTATCGTAAAACCTTTAATAGTTTGATCGCGAGTAAGACCCGGATTGTTGTCTAAAATATGTGTACAAATCGCGAAAGTTTAAAAACATGCATTCTCACAAACTTTTATTTGTCTATAATCTTCGCTAGTAGTAGGATAGGGTAGATATCTGCCCGACCAAAAGTCAGTTCATAGGTACCTACTATGGATCCATACCCATACCAAAATATTTATACAAACAAAAAAAATATTATCTCAACAAGTACCCTCCAAGCGTCTCAATATTGAAAACGTAACAGTCTAATATCAACAGCTCCAGTCCGTCTGTCTGTCTGTGATATCTTATTCAATAAAAACATGTGCATCTACTGGCTGTGAGATGTCTAATATTGTATGGCTGTCTTGTACACAGTTGTGTAACGAGTTTAAGAAAATAATGCAAAAAGAGAGCAAAAAATCTTTCGGCTTGGTTTTTTTAAGGTAGGTATTATCTAGCTAGGTTATACTATTACTGAGGCTTTTAGTATACTTTATTTTGCATGCACTTTAGTATTTTATTTACAGAGTTATATTTTATTATAGTATTTACAACGCAAACAATTAAAGACTGCAAAAAATCGTCAAAAAATTCCTCCCAATCGCTGTCGCCCTAGACTAGTATTAAACTAGCCTTACCCCACAGATTCACATAAGTCCCGAAGGAACTACTTCGCACAACCGGACAAAATGTATTGATTTCAATATTACAACCTTAATTACTGTCAAGTTTCATCAAAATCCTTTCACTTTACGGGCAAAAATCCACACATCCATACGTTTACACTCATTAGTATAATAACTCGGCATTAATATTGAAAATAAATAAAAAAAATCATAATTCTCAATGTTACGCTACGGTGTAACACACATCCACTTTATCGGGAGACGCGTGAATTGACACATGAAGATCTGAGCAAAGAATTGCATTTTCTTATCGCGTCGTATTCAACTCAAATGTACTCACTCGGGGACGTTTGAATTCTAACAAACACATACTTAAACTTCACTTGAGTGTATTGACGGACATTTAATTTTATGTGTGTTTGGCCAATGTTTGGCCAGTATTGGTATTGGTTGATTGGGTGTTGGTGTAAAAATTAACTACGATGTTAGTGGTACTTACTTCTTTGATTACAAATTACTTATAGTGCCACCCAATTGTGCAGTTGACAGCTGTGGAAGTGTTGAACACAATAGTCGAAGGTTAATATAATGACATGTTTTTTATTTATCAATTATATTAGGACAGATAGATTAAGACATATATATACCTATGTGTTGCTGGGGAGTTGGTTGCGCTACTTCTTCTTCCCAGCAAAAACACATAGGAAGTGGTGAAGGGCGGGCGTTTTTGTTGCTGTCTCATCACTCATGTAATTTTGACGTTCGAAAAGTGTTGTTTCAGTTTTCAGCCTACTTTAAATAAATGCATTTTGATTTTGGTTTGATTTTAATGTTCCATTGGAAAAACTTCACAGAATCAGCTAACCAAATTAACCTGATCCGTTTGTGCTTACATGTTAAGGCACTAGGCGACATTTTGTTTGTCCAACATTGGCCCAACATAGCTGACACTGTGTAACGTTCCTACACCACGTAGAAACAAGTTTCCACCATCACGAGGCCATAAAATGATCGTAGAGCCAGGCCATAAATACTTAGGTCTTAAACATTGTTAGTACATCTATAAAGGAAATCTTTAATTACTAGAGTACTGTTAGAACGTGTTTCTTTTACTTATTTTTTAATTATCTAATTGGCTATTATTAATTAAGATTAGTCAGTCATTGAAGGATCGAAAGTAATTTCTATCAATAAATAATTTACTAGCTTCTGTCAGAGGTTTCACCCGCGTCCCGGGGGAATTACTCGGCGCACCCGAGTAATTCCTTCAGTACTCTATAGCCTTCCTCGATATGGGTTATCGAATGGGCTATCTAACACTGAAATATTTTTTTAAATCGGACCAATAGTTCCTGAGATTAGCGCGTTCAAACAAACAAACAAACAAACCTCTTCAGCTTTATAATATTCGCCACGTCCTGGCGAAAATTTTCCGGCATGCGGATAAAAAGTTGCCTATATACTTTCTCAGGCTCTGCTCTACCTGGGTACTAAACGTTTGAATAGATTCAATACTTTTGACGTGAAGTGCGACAGACAGATTCGCATGTATAATTATTAGTAAGGATAAATTGTCATACAAATATATGTATACGAGCAACACAGCAAAGGTCAAAAGGATATTCTGACTTTATCCATTAATCAAAATGTCAAAAGGGTCACGTAGTAGCATTTAAATAAATATGGCTGACTCTGAACCGTTGGACTCGTGTTCAAATAGGGTTTACCAAATTGTTTGAAAGCTATATTTCAATTTCAGCACATGTGTAAAAGATACAAAAGCCCATTTTTTGCAAAAAATCGGCTAAGTGCGAATCAGACTCGCGCTCGAAGCGTTCCGCACTATAATCTATATGTTGTGCTTTGTTTGATTGAACGCGCTAATCTCAGGAAATACGGGTCCAATTTGAAAAAATTTTCAGTGTTAGATAGCCCATTTATCAAGAAAGGTTATAGGCTACTTTTTATCCGGGTGCTCGCAGTAGTTTCCACGGGAAAGCGGGTGAAAACGCTGGCGGAAGACAATCTACAAACTAATTGGCAACTTGGCCACTAGTAGCTTTGTTGTATGGTAGGAGGAGTATTTGTTGTTATAGCGGTATCGTTTTACCCTTTGGGTACGGAACTCTAATAAAGAAGGAGGTTCTTGGTTGTGTTTATTTAAAAAGGCGAACGTTTGTGAGTAAGTATGAATGTTTGTCACTTTTTCGCGCGCAAACGGCTGAACGGATTTTGATGAAACTTAGCAGTAAAATATAGCTTACATATCAGTGTAACATATAGGCTACATTTTACTCGGGTGCGGGAAGTGGTTCCCTCAGAAAGCGGGTAAAACCGCTGGCATATATAGCTAATTATAACCATTAGCAAGTTTCAAAGAACTTTATAATATTTTCAACGAAGTTTTTCTCTGTATTACATAATTTAAGGTGCAATTTTTTAATATCACCTTAGCAGCCGTTTGCGAGCCGTTCCCGGGGGAAATCAGCCGCTTCAATGATATCAATGTTACATAAGGAGCCATGTAAACGTACCGGGTTTACGATCCGATCGGAGTTTTTAGGTGGCATTTTTTAGGAGATTTTATTCAAAGATGGTATTTTTTAAGTCGTGTTTATTCCACATGAAATACTGCCTGTTCCTTGCAGTTTTACCCAAGTTCCATATAAACTCTTTCCTGCAACTGGATATAAAATTTCTTAGACTCTAGACTATTTGTGTACAGACGACAGCAGGTCATATTGTGTATATTTGTGTAGCAGCCAGATTGTGGTTACTTGATGTGCTGTCGTCTCTACATTTCATTTTTTATTTATTTATTTACTCACACAACCTTACATCTACCATTGCAGGACGTGCCTAATGCGGTAGATTTAGATCGGTTCAGGAGTTTTAGCGTGAAAGGGGGACAGACAGACAGAGCTACTTTTGAATTAAAAAATATTGATAGTAAGAATAATAAAGAATAAAAATCTATATAAAACTAGACATTTACCATTACCTCCGATTTTTGTGGCAAGAAGAAATACATTTGCGACACCAGTTTTTTCCTATCAAACACGTCAAATAGTTGTGCCGTTTTACTGTAAAAGCATAAAACATGTAAAATAAATAGTAAAAATATATTTTAAATTGCGGTAGAGATGCCTTGCTGCTAGTGACAGGTGCTTTTAATGTCGTGAAGCAAAAGTCGTTCTCAAGCTCATTTTACTTAAACTTAGAAGTTTGGCTCTCAGTTTACGAAGATCCAAGCTGCAGAACGGACAATATGGCACACTTGGAGAAGCATGTAGTCTAAACTCTAAGCAGGACAAAAAAGGCAGATAGTTATAGTAATTATTTCTTACCAGCTTCTGCCAGTGGCTTCGCCCGCTTCCCAAGCGAACTGTTTCCCATTCCGGATAAAAGCCTATGTTGTTCCTCAGGGTCTATTCTATCTCTGTACCAAATTTCATCAAAATCGGCTCACTGGTTTAGGCGTGAAAGCGTAACAGACAGACAGAGTTACTTTCGCATTTATAATATTAGTTGGGAAGTAGGGATTTCATGAATGAATGAACGAGAAAACCAAAAAAATCGGTATACGAAAATATATCAGTAGTACTTAGAGAAAATCATGGTAAAGCACCAACCTCTAAAATATGAGTGTGTTGTCAACCCGCATGCCGCATTGAGCAAGCGTGGTGATTACTGTTGATTAACGCTCAATCGTTGTCTGTGTGAGAGGAGGCTTGTGCCTGACAAATAGTAATAATAATAAGGGTTGAGGGTTCTTTAACTAATTTATTGCTAAAAAAATACAAATAATTATAACCTACTAATAACAAAATAGAGAAAATAAAACCAAACCTACCATGCCGCTTCATAAAAATCACCAACGCTACGCAGAACTGGTAGCTTCGTAGCTTACTACGCCGTAGTAAAACGTCGTAGCTTAAGGTCGTCGTTAAGGTAAAGTAGTATACCTCTTTATGACCATCAACAATGTGTTTATATGACATACTATTATCCCCTTTTGGTAGACAGAGTGTTTGTTACGGTGTAAAACGCATTGTAAGACCTATTTAAAGGTTTATGTAGGTTTGTTAGAACGGTATTTTTAAGTAATAATAATAATAGCGTCCTAGCCGATTATCGGCCACGGTGGCTGTTCTCATATAAGGAGATCAGCCAGCTGCGCAGGACATATTATAGTGCACAAGCATTTGCGCAGACACAGGTGCACTCCCTATTCCCTCACTCTCATAACCCGATGGGACGGCAAACCGACACCACCGGAGAGAGATCAGGCGCAGGACCGACATTAACGTGCTCTCCGA
>NWSH02000525.1:13490873-13508915 GCA_002382865.2 Heliothis virescens | reverse complement strand
GCGAAACTCTTGCGGTTGTTTTCTTGTAAGCCTTTACACAAATTCAGTTTAAGAACACTATTATGTATTTTGTTAGTTCATTTGTAAGTGTTAAATAGCCCATATACCGAGGCAGGCTATAAGCTTTTTATTCGGGTGCGCGCAGTACGTCCCACGGGACGCGGGTGAAACCGCTGGCGGCAGCTAGTTCATTATTATAAAAGAAAAAATGGCCATTTAAATTATTTATTGAAAGCACCCCAAATGTACAAGAGTGCATTTGCACCACATGTTTTGGCTGCTAGCCAACTCATTTGGTTAAATATTCCGTGTAAAGCTCACAAAGTCGTGTTTCTCTTATATGACCAACTTCCTTTTGTTAATTTATTATTAAAATATAATTTTGGCAGAATTTCATACGGAGACACATCATAGGTACTTGTATATGTTTTGTATGGAAAGAGGCGAATTATAAGTAAGCGAACAAACATTCATCATCATTTCAGCCATAAGGTTTCCACTGCTGAATACAAACCAATAGGGTCCCTCCTATTGGCAAACTTTAAATCTCCTGAAATCTTTTCAAGTAGGTATTGTACTCATCATTAAATTTCATTAATAAAATTGTAGTAAAGGAACTTATACGGAAAAAGATCAAACCAGTCAAGTGCAACTCGGTCTCGCGCATGAAAGGTTCCGTAAAAAAAACACAATTGCTGTATGGGGCCTCCTAAAATATGTATTTTATTCTAGTTTTTAGCATTTGTTATGATAGCAGAAACAATAATACATCATCTGTGACAATTTCAACTGTCTGACTATGTGGTTCTTGAGATACAGCTAGGTGACGGACGGACGGACACACGGACAGCGAAGTCTTAATAATAGAGTCCCATTTTACCTACCCGGTATGGAATCCTAAAAAAAAACAATTATGACCTCTTGCTTCATTTACGTGACCTTTCAAATCTAAGTGACCCCCAACCTCAATCATGCTAAATTAAAACCTAAACGTCCAAACATGTTGTTTCCAAAAACATAATTAAGCCCACCCCGGAATCCTCCATTAAAATGATAAAAGCCAAAGCATCTTCAATCTCCGGACAGCTAATTAAGCCATTATCTTTTTTCCGCTTACTCAGTTTATGACAAACAAGTTTAGACTTAAAGCGACGGGAATAAAGTACAAATTTGCGTCAGCAATTCCGACGGACGGGTAAAATTTCCACTTAATTTAATTAGGAACAACGTGTATCTGGCGAATCACATTTTTGTGCCAACGCTTGATGGACGGCACTAAATGAAAGTTTTTAAGTGAATACATTAATATGCATTTATGAATATGTTATTCAATAATCCTAGACCAACTTCTACCAGTTTTAGCAAAGTCCTGTGAGAACTACTTCATCTGGATAAAAAGTAGCTTTTCACGATACGTAATGGGCTTTCCTACAGTGAAAGAATTTTTCAAGTTGGACTTGTAGTTGAGATTAGCGCATTCAAACAAACTATTCAACTTTATAACATTTGAATAGAAAAATAGATTCTAATTATTGGCTTTCATATACCTAATTTAATGAAAATCACGCAGAACGACACTTATATATTTGTCCAGTTTGTGTCATGTGTCCTAAGCACGCAATAAAAGGAATTTTCTTTCTTTATTTTCTTTCTTTCTACTTATCAATTTACAGAAATAAAATTAGATTAATTAGAGTACTCACAGTTAAGATATCACAGTTATATCCCTAGATACAAACCTACAAGTTTAATATTAAAGTTTTGAATGACGTTTAAGGCCATGCCAACAGCTGAACGCATTAAGAAACTAGTTTTAATATTATGTATAAAGTTTGATATAATCCAAATTCCTACAAACTTAAATGGAGATTAGCATAAGGGAAGCTGTATAGCCAGAATCTGTTCAAGATATACCTTGGTTTTGCGGGATTGTTCGAAAGGGTTACCTTGGCTCTGGCACACAAAGGTCTCCTGAAGGAACACAGTAAGGTTTTAGACAGTAAAAGTCTGACACTCCCTCACACTGTCACACATAGCGGGAGGGATCATCTGATGATTTCCCATCGACAAAAAATATATATATATATCTTGTTTCAATAATAAGATTATAAATACTGTTAGATTACAATTTATCCCGCGGGATTGCAAACCGTCGAAATTTTTAAAACTACACCAAAATGTCCGAAGGCCTGATTGGTCGGCCTTACAAAAGACCATTCTGCATCTATGACCAATCAGGGACGGCAATTGGAAAGTACACAATTTAACTATCGTAAGATTGTAACCTGTCTCTTTTATTAATAATATGTTAAATTGTAAACAGTTTGATGCGGTTCATAATATTACAACAGTATGTAATCTTGCGAAATATTTTATAATCTAACGGTATTTTCAATCTTACGGTGACATATATAACGTAGGTAATGCTAAAAGATATTTTTTTACCAAAAATATCTATAGCAGACACAGTCTTACTAAAAAATTCCCTTTTTACAAAATTAATTAAACATTTTTAATAGTTAAAATGCCAAGAGAGAACAGAGAATCCTAATTAAAATGGTTTAAAAAGAGTTGATTCCACATTCTTTCTCTCTGGAAGTAAATTTTCTTTTAATATAAAAATGCAGGTGCATTTTACTTATTTAAGTTCACTTTGTAACTCTTGTCTTTGTTTTTTTTCAAATGAAAACTAAATTACATGATGTTCTTTGGTTGTCTGGTTTTAATTTAGAAACAACGAAGAATAATTATTCAGCATAGGCCCAGTATACAGACGACAGCACATCAAGTTACCACAATAAATTTGTCTACGCCTTCAATCAAGTTAAAAATGTTACAAACAGAAAGACGGCTATTAAAACGTATCACGCATACTCTACGTATCCATCTTACGTTACGGGCTTATTATGTGGGGGAATAGTACGGAGCGGATAAGACCATTCATTGCTCAAAAAAATGCATCAGAGCTATTTGCGGAGTCCGCTCTGATGTATCCTGCAAACTACTTTTTAAAGAGTTAGGAATATTACCACTTCCTTCACTTTACATTAGTGAAATCTGTAATTTTGTCCACAATAACAAGGAGCTGTTTAAAAAAGCCTATGAAGTTAATTCCCGTATAAAAAGAAACGCAAATAGGCTAGTACTAACGGATATTCCGAAGTCAGACAAGTATGGAAAAAGTTGCCTTGCGATGTGTGTGCGAATATACAACAATATCCCAAAGGAATTAAAACTGTTAAATAATACAAACTTATTTAAAAATAAACTGTACAAATGGCTAAATGAACATATTTTTTATAATATTAAAGATTTCTTGACAATNACGGATATTCCGAAGTCAGACAAGTATGGGAAAAGTTGACTTGCGATGTGTGTACGAATATACAACAATATCCCAAAGGAATTAAAACTGTTAAATAACACAAACTTATTTAAAAATAAACTGTACAAATGGCTAAATGAACATATTTTTTATAATATTAAAGATTTCTTGACAATAAGATCCAATTAGAATTGTGACTAATAATACTATAGAATAGACAATCTATATATATAAAACTCTTCCGTTACTGAGTGACTGACTGACAGACAACGCACAGTCGAAACTACTGGTCGTAGACAGCTGAAATTTGGAATGTAGGTTCCTTGGGATATGTAGGGGAGCACTAAGAAAGGATTTCCCGAAATTCCCACGGGAACGGGAAAAAACGGGATTTTAAGTTTTACGCGGGCGAAGCCGCTGGCAGAAGCTAGTGATGTATAATTTAATTGATATAATAATGATGATGATCAAATTGTATTTATATTATGTACCTATGACATCTTTCTGTTTCATAATTTTGCATGCTATTTTCTATTGCTAAACATGTGGACATCACATAAATTGACTGTAACACCTGTATATACCGTGTTTAAGGCAAATAAAGACTTATCTTATCTTATCTTATCTTATCAATCTGCCAAATTTCTGCAATCGATTTTCAACCTTATCACAATGGAGGTAGGTAAATGTTTGACTGGCAAAATTTGACAGATTCGTTTACGTTGACCTGCTGTCGTCTGTACATACTTAGCAAGCGAATCAAAATAAGAACATATTATTTGTATCTCTTATTGTCAACAACGTAATGAAGTGATCCTAAGTGATTTATTTAGACGGGTCCTACTATGAAGAATCTGCAGCATAATACAACCGAGTCTGCTATAAATATTGGTAACTGCCTCGTTGGTCTAGTTGTCGCATAGCCGACTGCTGAGCACGAGGTCTCGGGTTCGATTCCCGGGACGGGCCGAAATCGCTTTGTGGATTTTAGAAACTTTCAGAAAGCAGCCCGGAGTTGGAAGTTGGTGATTGATTCAAACGTGCATCGGAGAGCACGTTAATGTCGGTCCTGCGCCTAATCTCTCTCCGGTCGTGTCGGATTGCCGTCCCATCGGGTGATGAGAGTGAGGGAATAGGGAGTGCACCTGTATCTGCGCAAATGCTTGTGCACTATAATATGTCCTGCGCAGCTGGCTGATCTCCTCATATGAGAACAGCCGCCGTGGCCGATAGTCGGCTAGGACGCCATCAAATATTGGTACCTACAAAGATTAACGGCCGTTCCCAATAACCTATCTATCTCTGCATTTGCTTACTAGAGACAGAATTTTGACATTTTCCCCATACAAGTAATGTCAAATTCCTATCTCTAGTAAGCAAATCCACAGATAGACAGAATATTGAATTCCACAGTAAGTAAACCAATAACTTTTTTTAACCTATTAAATCTAGAATTGCAGGCTTCAAACCGTCAATATTTCACTACAATTTTCCACAAAACAAAAACTAGCCTACCTTCTATTCCATAAAGTTATAAATAAAATCTTATACCCTCGCTAGACATTGCAATAAAGAACGAAAGAAAATTGATCTGCCTGACGCCATTACTGGGAAACACAATATCTTACGGGCCTAACAAGGAAGGTACACATTGATTTTCTACTCTATATCATACTAGCTTCTGCCAGCGGCTTCGCCCGTTTTCCGTGGGAACTATTTCCCGTACCCGGATAAAATGTACCTTTTTATGTTTTTTTTTCCTCAGGGTCTATTCTATCTTTGTACCAAATTTCATCAAAATCGGTTCCCTGGTTTAGGCGTGAAAGCGTAAGAGACAGACAGAGTTACTTTCGCATTTACGTATAATATTAGTAGGGATTATTGGAGACTGCTCGTGTAACTATTTTGTGTTGAAAGCTGGTTAGAAGTTTTATGGGTTGTTTTTAATCTGGAAAAATGGAAATCAATTTTCTTTGTCATAATTTCTGAAAGAAGCCTTAGTAGTGGTCAATTTAGAAAGATATGAAAGAGCAATAGGAGACTGTCGGGTAGTTTCATAGGTTCCAGATAAAGATCTAGATAGCTACCTAACAGATCATGTCATAGAAGAGTTGTCAAAATTAAAAACATTTCTATGGCAATAACTACCAGATAGCTATTTAAAACTTTATACGGAACTTTTCAAATTGGCCGTGTGACGTCTACATTGGGCTGAGGGTTGTTCGAAAGAGTTACCGCGGCCCTGGCACACAAAGGGCTCCCGAAGGAACACGGTGGGTTTTAGTCAGTAAAAGTCTGACACTCCCTTCCGCTGTCACCCACAGGGAGGGGTCATACTGATGATTTCCCATAGATATAAAAAAAACGTCTACATTGTCCGTCGGGCTAATTGAATTAAGAATATTCATATTTGATTATTGACCTGCCTGATATAAGCGTCGGTACCTAAAACCATAAAAGTAAACACATTTTCATTGTTTGTAGCAAAAACGCTAGACTTCATACAAACAAAACAAGTTACTTCGTAGTTTCTCTTTTAACAAATCTTCACAAAGACTTAATACTTTAATCTGGCTTCAAAGATTAAAATCAGATTGTCGTTCAAGAAAAATTAAGTATAAACACCGTCTGAGACGGAACGTCGTGGTTTTATTGTTTTTTTATTAAATTTTTGAATGTTCTTGGCTGCAGGTGGCCAGTACTTTTTATTAGACACTATACAACCTCTTTATACAATGTAGGAGACTTCATAAGCAGACACACGTGTCTGATAATGCACTGCACCTTTTCTCAACGGGTTTAAAATTAAACTGAATATAAACACATAGCATGTCGTCTAAAATGACTTCTTGATTAATCTTAAAATTAACAAGTTTAAGTTATCTAATTAGATCCCCGGAATTTGGGAACCTTTTAGCGTTATACAATTAAAAATAACTACATCTAGTCGCAAAAAATAACATTTGTATTATAAGAAACTTTGTGAAGCTCAATTAATCTATGTTGTATACTACTAGAAGTAGAAACTTTTTACTCAATCAGAGTCTCAAATATAACTTAATCAATATCAAATCAAATTCACTGATACAATAACAAACAATCCAATAATCTCTAATCAAGATATTCACCCATTTCCTAAGCGCATTAAATAATTATCCCAGTTAATTAACCCTGTGTAACCACAGTACCTCATCGTGATTCAATCACATTGTAATTAGGACAGAATTTCATTATTGGTTGCGCAGAGGGTCAAATATTGTGGACTAAAAAGTGGCTTGATGGACAAGGGTTTTAGACGCTTTAAAGTAGAACAAGTAGACACTAAAACTATTTTATAATGATACCAGCTTTTGCCAGTGGTTTCATTAGCTTCGTTAGGGTAATATTTCGTCAAAATCTATTCGTGGTTTATGTCTAAGAGTGGTACTGACATACCTACAAACTTTCGCTTTAATAATATAGCAGGATATAATTTATACTTCGATCTATTAGGTCATCCAAGAATTTAAAAAAATCCCTAGATATAAAATTCCTACCTCGCGGGCTATGCCCGCCCATCCGGCGTGCAGGAATTAATTAGTTCAGTTAAATTAGCCCACAAAGAACTTAATGTGTTCTTAGTTATATACTTATACTTACTAACGTCTAAATTGGTATACCAACATCACATTTTCTACAACTATTATAAGCATCGACTGTTAAAATATTAAGCCATACTTATCATATCACAAATAACTTAAAAATCACGTAACATTTACCACTGAGAAATAAGGTTCCTCAACTTTATTTCACAGCTATCCAAGTTTTGCCTCGAATTTTATTTTTTTGCTTCAATGTGACGCCTTGTTGGTGACTTGTTGGCAATAGGACCCTAATAACTTCTGGTTCCAATTGGCTGGTCGTAGTTTTTGCTGCAAATCTTTGAAGTGTTTCGGTCCTTTCAGACGGGTTTCGAAAGGGTACAGTAATTGATGGTATGGAGCGATAATTTTTGGGTGAAATATGTTGAAATTCTAGTTCTTATATGATAAATGCGAATCTCATTTTCGTTGGTTGTTCCAAGTGCTGATCCCGATTTTTTAAGTAGATAATTATAACACAGCTGAATTAAAGAGTCGTATGTTACATCACTTGATTTAAATATTTCCCTTTCATTCATTTTGCCCGTTTATAACGTTAACTTTTTCCTTTGTGAGCGCTTTTATAATACGACCAAACGCTGATAACAGCTTTATTAAATAAACAATTCTAAAAGTAAATGCTATGTCATTAAGTTGTATGTTAATTTACATAATGCGAGTTAACTTACTCGAAAAACTCGGAATAGGCACTCCGATTAAATTGTTAAAAACATATTTTTCAACTATAAATCTTGTATAAATTTTAGAACGCGAACACGTATTGGGAAACAGCAACTAAAATTATAATGCAGCTTTTCTTTATATGCGAATCGTGACAAAAGAATAGGATTTTCGTATCATATATAACTGAAAATTGGCATGTTCCTAGCAATTCTGCCAAGTGTGTCGGGGTCAGGCTGCAACCGAACCGAATGTGGCCGAATATCAGTATTTTACAAGGAGCTGCTGCCATCTGACCTCCGGAATCAAATATTCTATCGTAGGAATATTTTCTTTTGGAATCAAAAACGATTTTTATTTGAAGAGACTAACATTGTAATATTTTTTCAGAACATTTATAACATGCTAATACAATAAATCTGAAGGGCCTGTGCAAATCTCAAAGTCAAAGTCTTTTTTTTATTTAAAATTTAGCTAGTACGGGTTCTTATGAAAAGTCAAGCTAGTTGCACGGTTCCAAGGAGTTGGTCTCATGGAGAAGAATCTCGATGACCACTGGACCGAATTGAATAATCTTTTAGTGTTAGATAGCCCAATTATCTATATATATTTATTGTATATGTAAGAGAAAATGTAGACTTGTTCGGTAAAAACAGTGACGTGCACAATTTTAATACAAGGAATAAACATAAATTGACTGCACCTAAATTCCGCTTACACAAAGTACACGGTTCATTTCTGGGGCTTTGTATACGCATTTATAATAGAATCCCAGTTCATCTGTTGGAACTAAGTAACAATTCTTTTAAAATAAAAATTAAAGAAATTCTTATTAAAAAAGCATATTATAATGTAAACGATTATTTTACAGACAAAAGCAGATGGCAGCTCTGAAGTGGACAAATGCGTTATTATTAATAATAAATATGATGTAATTAATTTAATATTGTAAATAAATGTAATTAATTGTAATAGACAGCTGTGTTGCTGGGAAGTTTGTTCATCACCGTTTCTTCTTTCCAGCCATAACACTAGGAAACGGTGAAAGGGGGGCGTTTTTGGGGGTGCTGTCCAATGTAATTTGACGTGAAAAAGTGCTAATTTATTAGCCTAATTTCAATAAATGATTTGACTTTGANGCCTAATTTCAATAAATGCTTTGACTTTGACTTTGACTTTGACTTTATCGATAAAGGTTATAGGCTACTTATTATCTAGATGCATGGAGTGGAAAAATTATTGGATGTTGCACCATTACATAAGAAACACTTTGATAATGTTTAGGTATTTGGATAATCCAGGTAATTATAAAGTGCTCCTGTTCTAAATAGCTGAGTAAAATTTTTAAAATGCACCTCACGTTTCACCCGGTTGCAGGTATCTAGTACTAATTAGTATGCATTAAAAACTTTACAGGTTTTGTACAATGTTCAGGTTTTAAAATAACATGTAGTACATGTAATTAGAAAATAACAATATAAATAGATGGTTTATAAGTAGAATAGTATTTTTGACATGATTTTAAAGCAATAGTATTGGTCGATACTCGATATCGACTAAATACATTTTTTGTATGGTAAATTATAGGTACAGCGCCTCTAGCGGTCACTTACGGAACTAAAATGTTTAATTTTAAAGGCTTACATAGTCGGTAGCAAAGGTACAAGTCCCTACATCTCCTTGTGTTTTGTTCAAGTATATGGGTTCGAAACCCAGTGTTTTGAGAAAAAAAACCTACTTTGATAATACAGAAACTTTGCCCTCGAAATAAACCAATTACAAACTGAAAATTGTTTGACTATATTTTTTTAGTCGTTGTATTTTTTTAACCGCTTCCGAGAAACTCTGGGACATTCAAAAAGCAAATTATCCTTATGTACAAAGCTGTCATTTACATAGTACAAAAATTACTTTGAAAAAGCCACTCCCTATTATAGGAAAAACCCGACAGATTAAAGAGGCGTTTCGTTATGCTATCAATATCATGCATAAAGGAAAAAGGTAAACCGTCATAAACATAACATATGATTAATAAAAAATACCCATTGTAATGACAATTCTACTCATTTTAAAAATGAAATATTTTGTGAGGATATAATATGAATGTATTCATGCATGTGTATGTTTGTGACTCTTTGATCCGTAAACTACTCGACGAATTTTGTCGAAACTTGTCAGTATGTCTATACTTCTATACTTAATAATCTATACTAATATTATAAAGAGGAAAACTTTGTTTGTTTGCTTGGTTGTAATGAATACTGGATCGATTTTAAAAATTCTTTCACCATTCGAAAGCTACATTATTCACGAGTGACATAGGCTATAATATTATAAAGAGGAAAACTTTGTTTGTTTGTAATGAATAGGCTCAAAAACTACTGGACCGATTTTAAAAATTCTTTCACCATTCGAAAGCTACATTATCCACGAGTGACATAGGCTATATTTTATCCGGGTACGGGCAGTAATTCCCACGGGATGCNTTGGTTGTAATGAATAGGCTCAAAAACTACTGGACCGATTTTAAAAATTCTTTCACCATTCGAAAGCTACATTATCCACGAGTGACATAGGCTATATTTTATCCGGGTACGGGCAGTAAGTCCCACGGGATGTGAGTGAAACCGCGGGAAAACGGCTAGTTCACGATAAAGTGAAAAACTGCACGATTTCTCATGAAGTTTTCAGCACATTAACAACGGGCACATACATAATATGAAGTTCTACGTTTTTCTATGTAAATCTCCACACAAAATTCTTAATACATTCAGAATTAAACGGAATTTAATAATAGAACCGTACCAAGAGAATTCATTCCTTGAAGTTTAAACAAGAAACAGAATTCTTCAACTTTCAAACACATCCCACGCGCGGGTGCAAGGAAATCTGAAATGTAAAGCGATGAACTTTGTACTAGTTATTTCACTATAATGAAAAATATTTCAAGATTTTTTTACTGATAGAAAACAAGAAAAGTACTCTTTTTTAAAATTACGAAAAATGGAAAATCTAATTTAATTTTCAGTTAAACTGGGATTCCACAAAATCTCGCGTCCTAGTACTAATATGTGTAAGCGCGGAGAAGATTTTATACTGTTTAAACTACCGGCCGACAGTTCGCCGACTGTCTGATTGGCCAACCCGTCAAACTGTTCAGTCTGCCGATACCAGACTACTCAATGTACGCGCCCCCATACATCTCCGTACTTATCAAAGGCTCGATCAAACTGTCGGCTGAGTAAAAAATCTGCAGTGTGCGAGAACTCTTAGCACACAAAGGTTGCAATTTCGCGGCCATTTTAGAAACGTTCGCACGCAATTCATTACTGTTTGCTAAAGCGAGTAGAAGAAAATAAAACATTTGTAGAGTATATTTTAGACAATAACCGGACGTTTCGGCCGAATTGCACCGACCGTGGTCACGGGAAGACTCGTGGTCGCGAGTAAGACCCGGTTATTGTCTAAAATATGTGTACAAATCGCGAAAGTTTAAAAACATTTGTAGAGTATCTAAGTACGTATCCACACGATAGTTAAAATATCCTCAACAAACAACAAATATAATTTAGCTGTCCCATGCCTGCAGTCATAACATTCGTAGGATATTTGAAAACAAAACACTCTTAGCTATAATGAAATTCCTTAGAGTCTAGCTTCACTGGCCTGCAGGCATTCATCTTTTGTCAGTAGGACCACAGTAGGACGCTTATCTAAGAAATGTCGAGAGACCTTATAACACAAATATGGACGTCCCTGGCGGGTTTACTGTGAGAATGTTCTGGAAACTGATGATAAGCTGGTGAAATACAGATAATATACGGGCAACTGGGATCAACCTTATTTATATTTTTGACATTCATAAATACCTACCTGTATAAGATAAAGGTCCAATTTTTGTCTTTGACTGTATTGACTATAATTTTTGAACTTGATTAAAAATACAGTAAGTTTATTTTTGTAAATTTTAAATTTGTATCCTATTTTACCTAGTGTATATTTTGTTCATTTTACCTCACAGAGTTTTTAAGTATACATATAAAAACTGTAGCTACAATAATTTTCAATTGTTTCTAAGTTTCGATATATTAATTTTCTTATCGTTACTGTAAAGCGACACTAGAGAGTTCAATAACCTTACCAAGGCCATTAGCAAAGACAATTTGGAAAGGCCATACAAAACAGTTACTGAAATTGCCATACAATCAAGAAATTTAGTACTTAAATTAAATTAATAGTCCCTAGTAGTAACATTTGCTATTTATTATCGCAATACAATAGTACTTAATAGATTTATGTTCCTATAAATTAGAAGATAAGATAAAAAGTCTAAATTCAAAATATTTCACTAATTTTTAATTTAAATTCAAAGTTATAAACTAACAAGAAATAGTATTTAATTTAGAATAGGACAAATTAAATAACCAAGCACTATTCAATATCAGAATATAGCAATCAAATAAATCTAAATATCTTTACCTACTTACTTTTACTATACAAAATACTAAATTCAAAGCAGAAAAATCTTTTCATTTTCGCCAGACGTGACACAAAAAATTATAAGAAAATACAAAACGTATTTTTTTTTCCCGTAATCACACATATTCACTGTATTTTTCTACTTTCAAAACAAATACATTCATATGAAAGTGAGTCCTTTTAAATCATGGTAAAGAAAATTCTAAAAATACTCGCAAAAAATCCACTTTCAGAAACAAGTATTACACGAAATAAGCTACAGCTTTTTCGCCTCCACACGGTACTGAGTCCAAATAAATCCTCAAAGGCTGTACTGACCCAAATCACTAGGAACCTTGTGACACTTAGCCCTAGTTCAGACATGCGGGAACCGCGCGTTTTTCGGGCTTTAACCGCGAGGTTATGTCTGAACGATTACTTAATAACTCATACAAATAAGACCCGCGCGATTTCAGAATCGCATGGAAATCGCGCGGTTCCCGCCTGTCTGAACTAAGGCTAAGATGGTTGGCTGCGGTTTCACCCGTGTCCTTCTGAGGCATATCCAAAAATCCCTTTGTGTAGACGTAGGTAATGTACATAGCAGGTCAACGTACATGAATCTGTCAAGTTTTAGTAATCGAACATTAACCTAAACCTATTGTGATAAGGTTGAAAATCTATTGAAGAAATTTGACAGATTGTAGTGACTTGATGTACTAAACATTTTGAAAAAAAGCATGCTCCGAAAAATTTTACATTGCTGTATAAACTACACGTTGATTGATCAATTACTTGTCAAAACTCAATAAGTTTAATATTAAAATCGTCTTATCAAACTATACTGAAATACAGTACCTTTACGTCATAAAATATAAAGACAGCCTCAAAAACGCCTACACTTCACCGCTTACCGCATTCAACTAAACTAACAAACTGTCAAGCTTCATAATTTTACCTATAAATATGTAAAGGTGTAGATATACGGCCGTTCCCAATAACCTAACTACCTCTACATTTGCTTACTACAGATAGAATTTTAACATTAGCCCCATACAAGTAATGTCAAATTCCTATCTCTGGTAAGCAAATCCAGAGATAGACAGAATATTGAATTCCTCAGGCACTCGTATTTGAGAGATCGCATCGGTCACGCATAGGGAGTGACACAGTTCTGCTTCCGAGCAAACTAGAGATTTATCATCACGCCACTGTGAAAGGGAAGTAAGTAGTAAACCAGCTGTTTTTATACGACACTCGTAAAATTGTGGGCTATGAAATATGTACTTAGGTCTATTTGTATTTTTGAATTGAAGCGTGGTGTAAGAATTTTGGTGGTTTAATGGTTCGAATAATGTGGTAACGTATAAAGAAGTCATAAGTTATATAAAAGCATTTTTTTTTTATTTATTCTATCTTTATTTATTACCACTGCTGTGCGTATTCACACGATTGGTTCTTTTCACCGCAAAATTGAAGCAGATATTTTTCACAATATGTTGGACTTTTTGCGTCTAGGCTGTATTTTTGTCCCTTAAATTGACTTGTGTTCTGGTCTTCAGTATATATTTTGAACAATACAACTTCAAAAAAATGCGAGGTGATCGTAGCTATTTTTAATTTTAATATTGTTTTACATATCATAACTTTTAACTAATATTTAAAAAAAAGCGAAAGATTTTACGTGTAGAAATATGCACATCTGTCGAATTCACGCAAAAATAGGATTTCGATGAAAGTTGGCTCTAATGTATTATACTTATTTTTTTTTTTTTTTAATAGCCTATTTATTGTCCCACTGCTGGGCACAGGCCTCCTCTCAAGTTGAGAACTTACTTACTATCACTTACTTATTATCAGAATTAAACGTAGCCTACTTTTAATCCACATGCGGGAAACCGTTACCTACTAACAGTTCATGTAACATTTCCCCAACAAACTTGTGGTCAGTTCCCCCGAACTGAGTACATTTAAACAACTATTCAAGCCATTAATCCTATATTAAGTAAGGACTTAGCAACACATCAAACTGTAGCTTAGTTCAAGCTCATAAGCCTTTTAGTATCGTGTATGTCGATGTTTCATGTTGAAAGTTGTTTGTAGCCGAATATTAATAGTTAGTAATAGCTTCTGCCAGCGACTTCGTTCGCGGATCATGTCGCTTAGGTATGCCAGCAACAACGGGTCGTCATAATCAAAGATCTTTCCCTTCACTGCTCTGCTGATATTGATTGTAGCGTGATAAAAAGTATAATATAGGAGTATGAATAATAATTGTACTAAGTTTTGCTTAAATCCGTCGAGTAGTTTTTGTTTTATAACGGTTATATAAACAGACAAAAATTCTACTGATTGTATTTTTGGCATCAGCATCGGTCACTAATCAACCCCTGACAGTTATTTTGGAAATATATTTCATGTACAGAATTGACCTCTCTACAGATTTATTATAAGTTTAGATGTATAGTTGTTTGTATGTAGGGAATGATAACCTTTGGTATTTGACGACCCCGTTGGCAATGGTCAATCAATTCCCAGTACTTTTTGTACAGTATTTGTGTGAAGAGCATGAATGTTGCTTGTAGTTTGGGTGTTATAATAAATCTATATAATAATAATGGCGTCCAAGGCCATGGCGGCTGTTTTCATATAGGTAAGGAGATCAGCCAGCTGCGCAGTACATATTACAGTGCACAAGCATTTGCGCTGACACAGGTGCACTCCCTAATTCTTTACTCTCATAGCGCCATGGGACGGAAAATCCGACACGACCGGAGAGAGAACAGGCGCAGAACCGACATTAACGTGCTCTCCGATTTTTAAGGGTAGTAAGTAAGTAATTTTCTATCGGATTAATTAATTTCTCGTTATTGATTTTTATGTTAGATAAAACCAATTATTTAATTTGTTTGAAAGTTGGGGTTACAACAGTGCCAAAACTATGTATCTTTTTATCTAAGACTCTGAATTATTTGGTGACAGCTAACTAATTAATCTAGTTATTTTTTAGAAGAAAATGATTAATTAATTAATACAAGGAATGCTTAGAGCACTTTACACAAATGCTTACTTCATTTACAAAGTCTTACATTGAATAGAACTTGTTGAAAACTTAAAACTTTTAACAAAAAGAGTTCAAGACATCAATAAATTTCAAGCTTCTATTTTATTTATTTACATATATTTACAACATTCTAATAAAAAAATACTTAAAGTAAAAACTAAAACTAAAAAGCGTCAAAGAATTCCTCCCCGTCGCTTTCGACTGGGAGCGTACCCAAAAGGCTGGCAGCGTTGCCACGCTGGATGGCATAAAGACATCAAATGAAAATAAATTTCATTAAATGAAGCAATATTCAATATTGTTTTGTATAAATGTATTATAGATAGATTGTGCACAAATGAAATTAAATAAAATTAAGTGTCACCAAGTAAATGTTATTGAAGTTTAAATCACTTCGAGATAGTTTTAATAGTTTATTTAATATTATTATTGACACCTGATGTGTCTGAAGAATATTGAATTTGAATATAAAATTGCAGAGAAATATTAAAATACTTTATTGAATGCTGTCAGCTATTAATGCACTTGAATTCTCGTTTTATGAAATGTAGTATTGAGTAACATTTTATATGACATTGTCATGTGTGTATGTGTACATAAAACTTTTTCATACGCTGTATTCGCCAGCGCTTTTATTGAAATAGCTATTTCCCGCGGTTTCACCCACATCCCGGTGGAACCACTGCCCAAAAATAGGAAAAAGTACAAAAAAAAAATTTACATCTGCTAAGCAGTTTTGATGTGAAAGCTCTATAGACAGCTCTATAGAGTTATTTTGTAACATTAGTTAGCATAGGACAGTGCATATTTAGGGGAAAAACCCTTAAAAAAAAATCTTATATTTCAAAAGAGCAACAAAAAGCTCTTCAAATATCTTTTGACCACCAATCATATCATTATTGCTTCAAGCACAAAAAGCGCTTTCAATACACTTCAAGGGAACAATTATTTACCGTATTTTCTGCTAAAATATTTACATATTTCATCAATCAAAATACAGCGGTGATTCTGAAGAGATATATCACCGTAAAGGGGTCGTGACGGGGATCATTTATAAAATAGATAGTTCGCGGTAAGTGACGATGCAACGATTGATGAAGCTGGCGATTCGGACTGAGAGTGGCCTTCGATCTTATCGGTATTCCGAAAAGAAACGAAAAGTGTCTACGTCCTAGGTGGGATCTTAAAATGACGAAAATTTTATGTGCTACTTTTTAGGGTTCCGTACCCAAAGGGTAAAAACGGAACCCTATTACTAAGACTTCGTTGTCTGTCTGTCTGTCTGTCTGCACGCTGTATCTCATTAACCGTGATACCTAGAAAGCTGAAATTTTCACAAATGATGTATTTTCGTTGCCGCTATAAAAACAAATACTAAAAATTTTAAAAAGTTATATATTAAGGCAATTTGAATACAACGCCATCTGTTACTCAAGCGTGGAACTACAGCTTGGTACGGAACCCTTCGCGCGCGAGTCCAACTCGCACTTGGCCGGTTTTAATGGTTCCGTACCCAAAGGGTAAAACGGGACCCTATTACTAAGACTACATTGTCTGTCTGTCTCCAGGCTGTATCTCATAAACCGTCATAGCTAGAAAGCTGAAATCTTCACAAATGATGTATATTTCCATTGCCACTCCAACAACAAATACTAAAAATAAAAAATATTAAGGAGGGGTCCCCATACAATAAACGTATGAACGTACGGAACCCTTCGTGCGCGAGTCCAACTCGCACTTGGCCGATTTTTTCTGACAGCAAATGTTATGAGCTGGGTTCTTTTTAAGGGAAAACAAATAGATAGAACATTACTTTATAGGGCAGAGTTCATCATCTGCCCTAGACTGAGCATAGGATATATCTCGTTTTAGTTTGCCGTGACTAATTTCGGTATATAACCCAAACACACTCACGATTTTCACTTAGAGTCTTTGTAAGTTAATTTGCTTAACTTTTCGAGTTTAAATTTCATCTTTTTTAACAACTTAATTGTATTCATCTAAAAGTTTGTCAAAGTAATTAAATTATCGAGTACTGACATCGCCTCGCTATCGCTGCCCACCTAGGACAGAGGGTAAGATGTCCACGTCATTTCAGAAAGTGATTTCCATTGACACTTAAAGAGGGACTCTCTGTAAGTGAACACATTTCGGGACGTCCCCACTTTTTACGCATCAATTTTTCCGGGTAGGCCTTTGTGTTTTATTTTATTTACGTTTTCATTTTATTAGGCTGAAAGCCTGTTTTTTGCTATGTTTGTTTTGGAAACGTATGTTACGATACAAACGTTCCTATATATGATCCACTAAATAACAGGCGAACTTTCCAATCCTTTTTGTAATAGCTTATATTTTAAATTATAAAATTAACATTTTTGGTTCTTGTTTTAACATACACCAACTCAGATATGCATCTACCGGTGTCATGTAGCAGCCACTTACACTATCTGTACTAATATTACAAAGAAGAAACATTTTTTTGTTTATTTGTAAAGGCTACGAAACTACTGATCCGATTTCAAAAATGATTTCACCGTTAGGAAAGCTAGTCTATATTCGAGTAACATAGGTTACATTTTGTCTGGGCAAAGGAAAAAAAATCGGCCAACTGCGAGTTGGACTCGCGCACGAAGGGTTCCGTATCATTATCTATGAAAAAAGTACAATAGGAATGGTCAAGTGTGAGTTACTTAAGTTGCACATTATTTCTAATAGATGCCGCTACTAGTATTCAATTTTGCAATTAATTAATATAAATCAACATCCTTAATCATTTATTTTTTAAAATTTTTAGTATTTGTTGTTATAGCGGCAACGGATATACATCATTTGTGAAAATTTCAACATTCTAGCTATCACGGTTAATGAGATACAGCCTGGAGACAGACAGACAG
>NWSH02000525.1:13471017-13489750 GCA_002382865.2 Heliothis virescens | reverse complement strand
GCGGTAAGTGACGATGCAACGATTGATGAAGCTGGCGATTCGGACTGAGAGTGGCCTTCGATCTTATCGGTATTCCGAAAAGAAACGAAAAGTGTCTACGTCCTAGGTGGGATCTTAAAATGACGAAAATTTTATGTGCTACTTTTTAGGGTTCCGTACCCAAAGGGTAAAAACGGAACCCTATTACTAAGACTTCGTTGTCTGTCTGTCTGTCTGTCTCCACGCTGTATCTCATTAACCGTGATACCTAGAAAGCTGAAATTTTCACAAATGATGTATTTTCGTTGCCGCTATAAAAACAAATACTAAAAATTTTAAAAAGTTATATATTAAGGCAATTTGAATACAACGCCATCTGTTACTCAAGCGTGGAACTACAGCTTGGTACGGAACCCTTCGCGCGCGAGTCCAACTCGCACTTGACCGGTTTTTATGGTTCCGTACCCAAAGGGTAAAACGGGACCCTATTACTAAGACTACATTGTCTGTCTGTCTCCAGGCTGTATCTCATAAACCGTCATAGCTAGAAAGCTGAAATCTTCACAAATGATGTATATTTCCATTGCCACTCCAACAACAAATACTAAAAATAAAAAATATTAAGGAGGGGTCCCCATACAATAAACGTATGAACGTACGGAACCCTTCGTGCGCGAGTCCAACTCGCACTTGGCCGATTTTTTCTGACAGCAAATGTTATGAGCTGGGTTCTTTTTAAGGGAAAACAAATAGATAGAACATTACTTTATAGGGCAGAGTTCATCATCTGCCCTAGACTGAGCATAGGATATATCTCGTTTTAGTTTGCCGTGACTAATTTCGGTATATAACCCAAACACACTCACGATTTTCACTTAGAGTCTTTGTAAGTTAATTTGCTTAACTTTTCGAGTTTAAATTTCATCTTTTTTAACAACTTAATTGTATTCATCTAAAAGTTTGTCAAAGTAATTAAATTATCGAGTACTGACATCGCCTCGCTATCGCTGCCCACCTAGGACAGAGGGTAAGATGTCCACGTCATTTCAGAAAGTGATTTCCATTGACACTTAAAGAGGGACTCTCTGTAAGTGAACACATTTCGGGACGTCCCCACTTTTTACGCATCAATTTTTCCGGGTAGGCCTTTGTGTTTTATTTTATTTACGTTTTCATTTTATTAGGCTGAAAGCCTGTTTTTTGCTATGTTTGTTTTGGAAACGTATGTTACGATACAAACGTTCCTATATATGATCCACTAAATAACAGGCGAACTTTCCAATCCTTTTTGTAATAGCTTATATTTTAAATTATAAAATTAACATTTTTGGTTCTTGTTTTAACATACACCAACTCAGATATGCATCTACCGGTGTCATGTAGCAGCCACTTACACTATCTGTACTAATATTACAAAGAAGAAACATTTTTTTGTTTATTTGTAAAGGCTACGAAACTACTGATCCGATTTCAAAAATGATTTCACCGTTAGGAAAGCTAGTCTATATTCGAGTAACATAGGTTACATTTTGTCTGGGCAAAGGAAAAAAAATCGGCCAACTGCGAGTTGGACTCGCGCACGAAGGGTTCCGTATCATTATCTATGAAAAAAGTACAATAGGAATGGTCAAGTGTGAGTTACTTAAGTTGCACATTATTTCTAATAGATGCCGCTACTAGTATTCAATTTTGCAATTAATTAATATAAATCAACATCCTTAATCATTTATTTTTTAAAATTTTTAGTATTTGTTGTTATAGCGGCAACGGATATACATCATTTGTGAAAATTTCAACATTCTAGCTATCACGGTTAATGAGATACAGCCTGGAGACAGACAGACAGACAGACAGACAACGAAGTCTTAGTAATCGTACCCAAAGGGTCCCGTTTTACCCTTTGGGTACGGAACCCTAAAAAATCCCAAGCAGCTAGTTTATAAAAGCTTTCAACTGCATCATTAACTTTCTAAAATTATACAAGGAACAATTTTGCAACCTGCAATCTCTTTAAATTAACGACGTTTTCATATAGTGGTAGATACAAGAAGCCTGATACTAACAGTTAATTAAGTCTTAATTAATGAATTCACTAAGCTTTTTGTGTCTACGTGTTTACAAGGCTTTCTAAGTAAATACCTGACATTTTAGGCTGTGTATCTGATGTAAGGGGGTTTGTAAATGTCTTAGACAGGCCTTGAAGAAAATATTCTTTTAGAAAATTGTTTTAACATAAAGGCTATTGAGCATAGAGTTTCTAGCAATAACAAGTTTATGAAGATTTGGTATTTTGGAATTACCTGATATCTCAATAGGTTTCAAATATAATTTATGAAAAGACCGAAATTCAATAGGTTTTTCGAAATAATTAAGGCACAGTATTTTATTGATGTTAGCCAGTATTTTGGCACTTAAATTCAAACATTTAATTTGTTTACTGAAAGATATACGACACTTTTTTGAATAAACTGTTGTACTTATCAAAAAACATGACAGACATGACATGACTCTTTTTAAGTTGGTTAAAAATAAAATTTAATCAAAGATACGAGTGAAGCCACGGAAAACAGCTATAATAATTATAATATAACCGTCACGTATAAGCTACACACGTGTGCTATGCTAATGCTGAACCACTTCAGGTAAATGACAGCTATTTGCATAGGTACTTCCTTGTCTCACCGCGAGCGAAGATTTTTCCTCTAAGAGGAAACTTTTGTGAAGGTAAAATCTTAAAAGAAAAACATTTTTGTGTAGCATACTTTACATTTCGTTTAACGTGTGTTTCTCTTAAGGATTTAGGATTTTTTTTTTGCATTACTTTACTGTTTCACTAAAAATGGCGACCTCCTTGGTTAACTAAAATCATATTTTTAGCCAACTGCTGAGAGCAGTTATGTTTCTAGTGTGTATCTTGTTTCTATGTCTGCATTTTATATCTTTGTTGGGCATAATAATATGAGAAATTTTTATTTACTGAGAATTTTCGACCATAATTAATGTCTAAGTTTAATGTAATTAAATAATTGGTCACTTAAAAATAAAAAAATGCTTGTAAAATACCATAATTTTTTATCCGCCCTAATGAATATATATTATTTAAGAGTGAAATGAATATGAAAATTACTCGTTGGACTTCTAATAAAATAGATTACAGTACAAGCTCAAAGATTTATTTTGTTGTTACTTAATTTCCGTCATTAATTAGCAAAAAATATTATAAAGGATAGACCTTTGTGCTGTCGACATCTATCTTGATATACTAATAATAAATCCTTCCAAAGCTCAGTCCCTATCATAATATTATTACATTTAGCGTAAGTTCCTCAAAGAGACAGGCTTTGTCAGTCACCGTGACAGTTTCGGGAGACATTATCTGAACATTAGTCACTACGTACTTATAGTTTAGATCGTGGAACCAACTGGAGACGATGTGCCTTTCTTAAGTAGTAAGTAAGTACCATATTGAAATGACCTATTATACAAATAAACTTAAAATAATGATTCAATTGATTAAGTAGATGGGTACCTGTTATCATTGTATTTACAGTAAGTGTTATTGTATTTATAGTAAGTGTTATCCGGATTTTATTTTTAAACTTTGTTTTTAAATAAAAAGACATATTAAGTAAGGTTCATCTTTAGTTAAGTGCTTACTCAAATGGATTATCCTTCAAGTTTTTGCTTGTGTTTGACAATTTTTTCGTGTGCGTGCATAACGATGTGATAGAAAACGCATGAGTGAGCTATCACTATTGGTTGCGATTTCCGTCCCCGCGCGTACTTTGACTTTTCTGTATATAAAGATTTGTGCCTATGGCGGGTCCTGACGGCTAAATGCTCCAAGACTAACAGTGTAATACTATTGTCTGTGGCATTTTGCGGACCTTTTAAGGGGTAATGATGTGGCAATGTTTTGGCGTAATTTGTTATTTTCTGTGTAGAAATGTTAGTTAGGAGAGAATCTTCTGAGACTGAGACTGGCATTGTTTAATGAACGTTAATAATAGACACAAACTAAGTTGGTAATTAATATAGTTTATCTCATAACCAGCGCCTAAAACAATGTGAGCATATCTAACTAATATTATAATGTGAAAGGTACCTAATGTTCCCCTCGGGACGCAGTTTAAACATCTAATATATTAATCTTTTGTCTAGCAAGGAATGCTTAAAATAAACGCAAACTATGTATAAAATGGAAAAAAAACTAGTTTGATGACCTGATTCTTATCTTATTTTTTTCGACTTTCCAAATTCAAATTCAGACAAATTTCTGATTCGAAAAATGTGTGACCAATGGGCGGCCATTACCGACTGGTAAAGGTAAAGTTATCGTTTAAGTTAAATCGAGCAACCCAGCTTAAACCACAGAAACATTCAAATTTTACTCGCCATCTTCAACTTTTCAATCACGAAACACATACTCCGTCTATCCTACATATAAAAGTGTCGTTCACTAACATCGTCCAGCATTGTGGATGGGTGTCCACTTGGTCACGTATCCCCCCCTCCACGATCACGTGCGGGTCTTAATTACCCACCACTTAAACTTACTTAGCTTGATTTAAGTTACGAGGGTGAATCTATAGTTTTTCTTTTACGATTGGAATTTTATGGATTTTGGATTATAGTACGTAAGGGTAAAAATATTGGGTCAGTTACAAATTCAATAAACGGTCGGTGCAATTCGGCCGAAACGTTGTCGGGAGAAAAGAGGTATCGTAAACCTTAGTTTCATCGCGAGTAAGACCCGTTTGTTGTTTAAAATTAGTTACAAATTCCTTTAGTATACAGACTGTCAATTGGATACATTATCATCATCATTATGTATAAGAACTTTGAATCAAGAGAACACTAGATTTAGATGTATATTAGTGCTTCAAAAACGTCCCGAAAAATACTGCCAATGAAACAAATAAAATACAACAGTATTTATTACCATACTATTCTACTTAGTATTTTTTACCAATACGGTCCAATCACAGCCAACATTAGACCAATAATGCGATACGGAGTGTTTAAGACATTAATAAATATAGCGTTCAATGGCAAAGTTGAGCCGGATACTCCTGAGTTTCAATGAAATAGAAAGTTTTAAACGACTGTAACATTTGCCGAAAACATAATTACAGTTAAAGATTAAATTAAGTTCCCAACCTGTCTTTGTCACCCCTTTTCTGAACTTAACCTTTTCACAAGTTGGGATCGGCTTTCAGTTTAAAGTAGATACGACTGAATATTTAACATGATACTGTCAGCTGTCGCCCACTACAGTAAGGGTAGTAGACAAAACATTAGTATTTCGGCTTCGGAATATATACGGAATTTCATAAATATTTGTGACCTGCTTTAAGTTTTGTACTAGTTCATGAATAGATCTCGGTTTGGGTAATTTTTAAGGGTTCCGTACCCAAAGGGTAAAACGGGACAATATTACTAAGATTGTGTCTGTCTGTCTCCGGGCTGTATCTCATAAGCCGTTGTAGCTAGAAAGCTGAAATCTTCACAAATGATGTATTTCCATTGCCGCATACAATAAATCCCCATACAATAAACGTGTGAAACCGCAAATTATAACTTTGATATTCATATATTTGTATGAAAAACAAAGTTATTTTTTGCTGTCCGAAAAATGTTTGTATTTTTCATAGATAATGGTAAGAAACACTTCGTGCGCGAGTCCAACTCGCACTTGGCCGGTTTTACTTCATTCTACGTCCATCTTCGCGTAGATACAGTTTCTAGATTATTTTGTTTCACTTTGTTGTCATGCTTAGATGGTAAGTACCTTCTTCTACTTCTTCTTAACGATTGCGCTGTAGGTTTAATCGCCTAAAATGCCCTGATGTCAGAGTTTTCTCAAATCCGCTTGACAGACTCTGACGTGGAATTGTGAATAACGACTAAGTACTACTGAGTAGCATTCGGGGACGCCGGCTTTAGAAACTATATATCTGGCTTAGTTCATTGCATAAAGACACGGGAAAAACTGCGTGAAACTACTTGTATCTAGACATATAAAGTACAAATAAGTAAATAATGACAACTAAACATATGAAAATTGTGCAGTCATAACTCAAAGGCAGACACATGAAAACAATATTACTGTTGAAATGCAATTCGCTGTATATTTACGAGCATGAAGTTTTAATATTCCAACTTTATCGCGTCGGGACGGGATCTAAAAGGGGATTATCTATTTCTCCGTTTCGTTTATATCTTGAGGAAGCCACTTCGTCCTGTACAAAAATATCCATTGTCTATGTTTGGGACTTTTGTTTAGGCTATCACCGAAGGTACTAAAATACTGCTAACTTGATTCAGAGGTGGTACAATCAAAAACAAAGTTTGTAGAAAAACAAACCCTGAAATTAAATTGCCGAGTTTAATTTACACCAAGAAGGCTAGGTTTTGCTACTGCATTACATTACCTAAAAATCTATCAAACGCTAGAACAGTCTAGAGCCTAATCAACGCCATGCGCAGTCTCGCTTTATATGCCTTGCTTGAACAGTACTTTTGCTTACTTATAAGTCTATTAAACTCTAGAACAATCTACAGCTTAATCCATTATCACCTAGCACACTAAACTAAGATAGTTTATCACTCCATGTAACCTCTTCGTCTAAATTTCGCCCCGTGCTTCAAGTGGCACTTTTTTAGCTTTGAACAGTACTTTTCCTTACCTATAACTCCATCGAACCCAGAATAATCTAGAGCCTAATCCATTATCATCCAGCACAGTAACTAAGATAGTATATCACCCCATGTAACCCCCTATTCGTCTAAATTTCACCCCGTGCTCAAAGTAACACTTCGCCTTGAACAGTACTTTTTGCTTAGTTGAAAGTCTGTTTGATAGACTTTACACTTTCGCTTCTAGAAAAATCTACAGCCTAATCCATTATCACTTAGCACAGTAACTAAGATAGTATATCACCCCATGTACCCTCCTGCTTGTCTAAATTTCAGTCTGTGCTTAAAATGGCGCTTCGTTTATCATGAATAGTAAATACTTTTGCTTGCTTAAAACTCTAGAATAATCTAGAACTTAATCTATTATCACCTAGCACAGTAACTAGGGTAGTATATCACCCCATGTAACCCCTTCGTCTAAATTTCGCCCTGTGCTCAAAGTGGCGCTTTGTTTGCTGTGGAGAGTGCTTGCCATCGTGTCTGGTGCTGTGGTGACAAACAATAGAACGATACGGGAACCCAGGATGGAGAACAGTAGACAAAAGCGAAGTTGAAGAATAAGCAACAGCCGCACGGGTCGTGGGAAAGCTTAGCTCGGTTGACCATTTAGTCATGACGAGTGTCTCCAAGTTTCGAAAGATACGTTAGGATCCACCAGTCCTGGCTGAGAACATATTTAACAGAAAGTGTCCAAGTAACTGGGTTGAAGTCAGATAAGCAGTCGGCCCATGTGGCAGTACACTACTGGTACCCAGCTTCATCGGGTTAGAGTGGAAGATGACCCCAACATAGTTTGAAATAAACTAGGCAGTAGTTGCAAATATAGCAGAGGTGTTTACGTCCATATTCCATTACCGCAATGACATTTCAAAAATCCTCACATTTTTTTCCAATATAATTCGATCCTTATTCACCATCCCCCCTGTTCGTATGTCACAATTTCCGACAAGCACCTACCGAACCGCACTAACAAAGCTGCGTCAGCTAAGACTAGGAGTGCATTCTAATAACAATGACGTCATACCACGTCATCGCTGGATGACCAGGGTAAGTTGATGGACAATATTGAACTTTTTCTGTGTTGGATTAAAGTTGCTTTTGAAATGACGATGTGAAATAGAATGGTGAGAGAAAATATATTGGCTATTATTTTTGAACGATAATCGACTATTTTACGGTAGTTTTAAAAGATGAGTTTGCAATGAATCTATGAGAGATAATGTGAAAAAATATCTACAATATGTTTAACCAACTTTATAAAAAAAGGCCACACACACGGTTAAGGTATTAATCTCAAGAAGAGATTATACAAGTCAGGTTACTCCTGCAAAGGTTTATCACTATTAAAAAATAATATTTAAAAATAATATAGCCTGCAAAAGAAAAAATAAACACATACTACACTACAAACAATTGCAATAAGTCACCAAAGTTTCCCATCAATAACTTTAAAAGCCATTCCACACAATTTTGTTTACTTTGTACTGAAATATAACTACAGACAACAGCAGGTCACGGTACCTGAATCTATAAAATTTTACCAATTAAACATTAACCTTTCACTATTGTAATAAAGTTGAAAATCTATTGAAGAAATTTGACAGATTGTAGTAACTCGATGTGCTGTTGTCTGTACCAAACGTAAACAAAGCATTGTGTAATAATCACATAACTTCCTATTTATTGATGGATATCCATAACAAGGTATTTAAAGACCAGTGTATATTGATCCCTTCACCACAGCTCTAATGTAAGTCAACGAAATTGAAGAA
Organism: Heliothis virescens; assembly: GCA_002382865.2. Classification (NCBI taxonomy): domain Eukaryota; kingdom Metazoa; phylum Arthropoda; class Insecta; order Lepidoptera; family Noctuidae; genus Heliothis; species Heliothis virescens. Next base: position 13,481,300 of record NWSH02000525.1, on the reverse strand, counting down.
CTTTTTTATCGCTTTGCTAGTTACTTATCGCATTCTTTTAATCGGTTCAGTAGTTTCGGAGTCTTTAGGAAACAGACAATCAAAAAATAAACATCTTTCAATAACGATTTTTTCAATGTTTAACGTTAGTTTCGTGGGTCCCGGCCCCCGGCAGTCATTTGAATATCTTTGGCAGTCGCAAAGGGTATGTAGTCAGAAACCAGAAAGTCAGAAAACCAGTCGTTTCAAGAGGTATCGAGTTGTCGAAAACTGGGTCGTGTAGACAGTCGCATGATTAACAGGTAGGTACAATACCATTTAATTTTATTATATTTGTATAACCTTATCCGCAGGTCAACGTAAGCTGGTCGGTTACACACTCAATTTAGCCTTCCGTGTTATCGTGTTATGCCGAACATATTTTCCCCCGTGACATGGCAACCTTTCCGAAGTCATGATTCTTTTATTGTACAAATAAACATTGCGTTGCCATGGTTACGGTGTATTGATGGACATAAAACTACTTTATTTACGTTATTGATAGATTGTATGCGAAGATTTGTATGCTTACAATAATGTACGCTAATGAAGAAGAGTTTGTTTGCTTGAACGCGCTAATCTCTATTACGGCTCCGATTTCAAATTGGTGGTATTAGAAAACCGATAATTTATCGAAGATCATCCGAAATCATCATCCAATGTTAATAGCGATTTAACAGTAACAGCTTTAGTCGCGAGTACTCGTTTGGATTTTCTACGCGCGGCAAATCATCGCTTTGATTGAGGAGTCATCTTATGTAAAATGCCACCGCGACATTTGTACAATTGACAGCTGTCAGCTTTCAAAGAATGACTGCCTGATTTGTACTGATTGACGGCAACTGTCAACTGCACCAAAAATGGTAGCAGTTAAGGTGAATGCGACGACTAGAAGCGGGAAATTCAAATATAAAATGGTTTTTTCATGTTTTACCTAAGTTAATATTCAATATGAGGCGTGATCTTATGATTGGCGGTTATAATATCCCACAAAGTAATTTCTGATGTCCTTGTTTAACTCCGAAACTTCTTACAAATTAAAAAACTTTGTAAAAAACGTTTTATTGCGCAATAAAACGTTTTTGACAAAGTTTTTTTTTACAGAGTAAGTTTCGGAGTTAAACAAGGACCTTAAAGTCTGCCCGTTCGCTTGTTTGTTACTTGCCCTTACGAACCAAACCGAAAGGAAAATCTACTAGTATAGAAGCTCCTAACCACTAATTTTCTCTTACCCACTACCTTGTCTCAGAAATAGGACAGTAAAATAAATCCAGCCCTTTTCTTGTGTGAAAAACTAATCTTGCGAACAAGCATTGCCATTAATGAGAGCTTACCCAACCCTTATTAGACCAACGACCAAGATTATTATAATAATATGTACCTACCTACAACTATACTAAATTGCTACCTAGTTAACCTCGGGAAAACACAGGTGTATAATAAGACCTAGGTAGACGTTTACTGCTGTAGAACTGAAAAGTATTTAGGAGTTCACCTGTAGTATGTTGTGGTAATTGAAAGTTTGAGGAGCTAGTTTTTAATTATTTTAGTCGGCTATTATTTATTTATCTAAGTAAGTTTTCTCACTCGTTTTCTTTAAAAAGCTGTTTTTTTTTTCACATGTACCCTTCAAAGTATGTTGTACTTTATGTTTATGTTTACGATGAATTTCGACGTTATTTTTTAAGGGTTATTAATTTATAAATCGCACGGTCAATAAATGTATACATTTAATAGTATACATGCAAAAGTGACTTTGTCTGTCCTTCTGTTGGGCTTTCACGCAAAAACGACTGGAACGATTTAAATGAAATCTGTTACAATCTAGAGCCTAAACCTGTTTACAATAAAAGAAAAGGAGATAAATAAAATAATATAGCTACTATAGGTAAACATTTCATGGAGTAATAAACAATTGCCACACTGAAAACCTGCAAGCGAAAACACGAATAAAATAAAATTCACGACCCCCGAACTCAATACTCTCCGAATTTATGCAAAATTAAATAAACACAACATTACCATACAAAAGGCTTACGCAGTCAAATACGTTTTAACATTGCAGTCACTTAATTAAAACCGGCTTCGAAAGTCGGGCTTCGAAAGTCGGGCTTCGAAAGCCGGGGTTCGAAAGCCTGAGAGTTAGCTCAGGTTGACTTTGATGTCGCGAGTAATCTAGCACGCTCTAGTGGAGATTAACGCAGTTCTAGATTAACAGATTATGTGATTACTTGGTTAGGGCGCTGGATTAATTTTAATTGTAGGTTTGTTTGTGTGTGTAGAATTATTTGTATATAGCATTATGATTTATCCATCCACGGCCTGATCGCGCCAAGCGTTTAACCCTACCCAGACAAGTTTTTTTAAACTTTTACTAAAGTAATACAGTAAACCACATTCAAGGGTATAACGGGTCTGTGGGCGGTGAGTTTCGGGTGGCTCATCGTCCTTCCGCCTCCTAAGAGACGATAGGCCCGTGTCGGCGGCGCGCGTTGTTCCACGCGCTCCTCAGAGAGTGTCAGCAAACCCCTGCGGGGCCCACTAGGGCCAGAGCCCGTCGGGGCTGCGGGTTGTTCGAAAGAGTTACCGCGGCCCTGGCACACAAAGGGCTCCCGAAGGAACACGGTGGGTTTTAGTCAGTAAAAGTCTGACACTCCCTTCCGCTGTCACCCACAGCGGGAGGGGTCATACTGATGATTTCCCATCGATATAAAAAAAAGGTATAACGGCCAGTTTCACAAATTCCAGATAAAGTCGATAGTTATCTGACAGATAGCGCCTTAGATTTTTTTTTTATTTTTGACTTTCAGACAGCTATCTAGTACTTTATCAAGAAACTATGAAACTGGCAGCAAGCGTTATTTTTCCATAGAAATGCAGTCAAAACTAAAGCGAGGTACACAAAGCTTTTCATTACACAAAAGACCTGGTTAATTAATTTGAAGAACACTAATTAAAACATGCATAATTTGGTGAAATAATTCGCTGTAGAGTTTAATTCAAAACAAACAGACAAGTTTATTAGTGCGTGTAAATTACAAAATGCTTTAAAACTCGAAAATTTTGTGACAAAAGTTTATATACCAAGCTCTGCTTTACTAAATTCATTGTTCTTCATAAGGTTAACCAGTTAGGTCTCACAGTGAGCGGGGATGACAGGGTTTTTTCACTCCTCTCTAAGGAACTGACGGAAGCGTTTTAGTTTTTCATCAATCAAATCTCTTTCCTTGTATGAGTGTATTTTATTTAACTGTTATTCTGCCTCTGAATTAGTTAAAACTTCCCTGACTTTACAAACAGTGTTTTGAGACCATTTTTTGTTTCTAAGTAGTTTTCTTTTACTAATCAAGAAACATTTTTTCTCTTTATAAACTTAGAAAAATACAAGAATGCGCAAGAAAGGTGCCATGGCATGTTAAAAGCAGAGAAGTTTGAGATACGATGTTTAGGGCCAATCTTAGAGGGCTAGGCCAGATAATGACATAGATTTTTTAATGTTGTCTATATTTCTATGGCATTATCTGTTAGATAGCTTCAACTCTATTAGAAGCCCTTAAACTTTATACAAAAAAGAAATTAATTTTACCGTTTATCATTTTCTGAAATCGCTACCGCTACGTTCGCAGTACGACTTGTGCATAATTGTCTCATAAACAAGAGCGTATACAGAAAGCGCGTTTTAATTCGACATGGCACCACAATGGCGTCGCATGGTATGTACATACAACTCGATTTTGCAGCAGAAAGTTTAATAATAGCTCCGAGGAATACTTAATTGCATTTGTTTAATTATTCTGTGGATGAGCTCGTGTGAGTGTGTTTGTTCATGGTTTATTGTTGACGGGAAAGTAATGGTGAAATGTTAAATAATTTAAGATGTGTTTGGGATGGTCTGGCATAGAATGTATATCATTTTATTTGAGTTTTTTTTAATGGCCCAAAAATCAATAGTTAAACTTGTCAAAAGCAGATCATTTAAAAGTTAAGCTTGAGTTTCTTAAATTTTGAGAATAAAAAAAATCAAGCTTAACTTTCATGATAAAGAAACGAAAGTTTGATTGGGTAGCTTCGTGATGTCAGAATCAACTTCTGTCCTTAGGTTAGTATTTCGTTTATTAAGCACCATTGTTTGCACAGTTCATACACGAAGAGGACATTGACTAATTTAGAAACAAAGAATTATTCAAGTATTTTAAGAGATAAATCACTAACCCTGACCCAGTTTACAACAAATTCCCCATTTTCTCCTAAAACAAAATCCCTTTATTCAGATACACATTACACAAAGACTTACTCCAAAAGCTTCAGTAATGCACATTGTTTCATTTCGACGTGTATCCAAGCAGAAAACGTTAGGACTGCCAAACATTTTATTTGGAACACTGTGCAGTGAATTGTGGACTGTCACGCGATAGTCCGCGATACAGTAAAATAAGGCTGAGGAAAAATATTATGGGGATGGAAATTGTTTTCGTATTGCTGCGGATTTGTGGGTTATGCACTTTGTTTAAAAGGTATACATAATGGTTACACCATGCTCTTTTTTTTATGTCGCATACAATACTCTGCCAAACATAACTTATTTTTAACTGACTTCCCAATAAAGGAGGAGGTTCTCAATTCGACCGTATCTTCTTTTTATTTTTTTTTATGTATGTTCACCGATTACACGAAGATGGGTGGACCGATATTCAAAATTCTTTTTGTTTTCTCAGTAATAAAACCTTTGTCATAGGATAAAGTCAGTTCAAACATTGATTTGTAGGTACAGACGCCAGCAAGCAATCTATCCGAACCTGTCAAATTTTACCAGTCGAACAATTGTGATAAGGTGGAAGATCTATTGAGGTAGATTAATGTGCTGACGTCTGTACAGACGGTAGGTCAACGTATACGAATCTGTCAAGTTTTACCAATCGAACATTAGCCTTACACTATTGTGATGAAGTTGAAAATCTATTTAACTTTGACAGATTGAGCTAGGTTGATGTGCTGGCGACTTTACATAGAATAGAATAGAGTAGAATATTCTTTATTTGTACACCATCAGGACAAAACAATACAGGACAATACAAATAAATATGATGATGACAAAAGGCGGTCTTATCGTTAAAAAGCAATCTCTTCCAGACAACCTTTGGATGGAATTAGGTTGTAGAAGAATTTGGAACGGGGCAGTTAATGGCGTACATTGAGAGAGCATACATTTTTATCGATCCTTTAGCATCAGAACAATCACTAAATACATATAAAATATACCATAGTGTTATAGGAATGCAGCTTTATTTGTCGCTGACATTATTAATTGCACTTGACATGTACAGGTATTTATCGGTCGTGAAACAAATTCGAAAGCTTCCACCTCATTGGACAATGAGTCAATTAACAAAATTTAAATATTACCGTTCCGCCTGATAGGTTTATTGAATGCTTATTTATTTCAATTCAATTGAACTGGTACTCAATGAACATTTTATTTTTAATAGTTTTGCTGAATTGCAGTAAATTATATCGATGAAGATATTTCTGTTGCCACCGCTAAACGAGTTAAAAGAGTGTCCATGGAGTTTCTTGCCGGTTCTTCTCCATGAGACCAAATCCTTGGAACCGTGCAACTAGCTTGACTTTCATAAGAACCTATACTATTATCAAAATTGTCTTTGAACATTGACTTCTAAAACGCAGACTGAGCTATACCAAGATATTATAGTTCACTCTATTATAAGGCATCCTATTCAACGTTTGCCTGAAAGAGGTTCGCCATTTCAGGTGCGTTCGAGGTTCGTTTCGTTAAAATTATAAGATTAGTTTTTTGTGATGGTATGTCATTAGAGGTCACCTTCCACTCTGGATACTGAAGAGCTAAAGGTTTCTTCTGTAAGATTTTGTGTTCCAAGGCTGTAGTCTCTGGCTTAAATACTTGTACAAGCAAAATTACCTATCTTTTGTCGGCATTCTGATAACTTTAAAGCTTTTATCACATCCCCCTTCCAAGACAACAAGATACTATCTAAAATATTCCGTCCAGGTTTGAGGTAACCACTTGAGGCACTTAAACTCGCTCTAATCTTCTACGAAGGTGCCTCAGGTTCTTAGAGCATTTAACCAATTGGATCCCCCGAAAATGTCTGCCAATTTACGAGCGAAGGGCGAAGAAACGCAACTAAATTTACGATTGCTCATACGATAAATTGACAAACAATCTTAAAGGTCATAGCACACATGAACGGCACGGCACGTCACAACAGCAGCACGGCTCTGTCTTCTATTGTATGTCTCTATTATCAAACTGCCCGCTTACTGGCACCTCACCGTTAGCTTTTTATATTGCATTTATAAATTGTTTTATATGAGATACGATTAAAGGGTCAAATTCTAATAACAAGTCAATCATGGGCTTGCAGCTGCGCCGTGCCACGACGTTCATGCGTGCCATGACCTTGAAGCGCATGATGTCATACGCAAAAGAGACAGAGTACAGTAAAAGCTCTTCATTCGCGGGGTTTACGTTCCGTACATATGCCGCGAATACAGAAACCGTGAATATGGAATGGTAATTTATATGGGGTTATAGGGGATACGTTCCTAGGTGACGGATGATAGCGGAAGATACGTGTTACTCGATCACAATTTTTGTAACGAATGGAAAATTAAAACAATACAACACGCAATGCGGCACTTATCAAAGGACGGGACGTCCATTTGTGACAGCATTTAATAATATACTTTATGTCATAACAAATAAGTTTATTTTACCTAAACATTATGTTTGTCTTTGCCGCCTTTGCAGCGGCGGCGGCTTCCCACAAAGGAACCGCTGAACCAAACAAAAAACGCCGATAGCTTTTGAAAAAACAATCTAGGCGTAGTAATAAGGTCTATTTTTTTATTAGTTCACTTGTTGTCGCGATGACATATTATACAGAATGCTTTGTATTGAGGTATTGTATGTACCGTTGTACTGATTCGATCCGCGAATAAAGAAATCTTAGGCCGCGAATAAAGGAATTAGATCGCATTTTTTCAATCCGCGAATACTGAAAACGCGAATGAAGGAAGCGCGAATAAGGAGCTTTTACTGTAGTCCTATGTATGTACAGACGACAGCAGGTCAACCCGAATCTGTCAAATTTTAGCAATCGTGCATTAACCCTCCAATATTGTGATAAGGTTGAAAATCTATTGAAAAAATTGTCAGATTGTAGTTGGTTGATGTGATGTTATCTGTACCTACTATTGGCAAAAAGATGGCGATGACACAGCCATGGCGTGTCCAGTATGTTAAATGCTCTTAGCTCAAGGTACTATGAATTGCCTCAATAAACTCCTTGGTACCGCAGATATTTGTAAGCAGTCGAAAACCTGACGCAACACCCCGTAACGACTTCAGGGACCAACAGTAGGAGTGAAATAGGGGATGAAATCTTAACTAATAATAAGAGATGGTGCGTTTGTTTGTTGAGTTTTTATGGTATCTAAACTAAACTTATTAGATGGTGGAGAAGAGGATGCTCGGTTGTACTTAAAATATTTTTAATTAATATGCATGAAGTAATCCGTCAAAAGTGGGGTAAAACTACAAAAAAAAATCAGAAGCCACATTTAATATTATAAATGTGAATACAAGTGCAGGAGACAGCACATAAGTTACCACAATCTGACAAATTTCTGCACTCGATTTTCAACCTTATCACAATGGAGGTAGGTTAAAGTTTGATTGGTAAAATTTGACAGATTCGTATACGTTGACCTGCTATTGTCTGTACATGTTTGTTTCGTTTTAACTGCAAAACTGTGGAACTAATTCATGTGAACTTAGGTATTTGTGTGTAAATAATCGGTGCCCTCGTAAATTCTTTAGAAATTAGCTATTTTAATTTCCCTAGAGATCCACTTTTTAGTGGCTGAAGTAATTTCTCAAAAAGAAGGCAAAGCCACTGTATTACCCTAGTATGTTATCTCATTGTTGGAGGTTTAAATTAGTGTCTTACCGCGACGATGCTCAGTTTATCTCAACCGCTTTATTTGTGGCCTTGGAAATACCAGAGCCTTCTTTAATCGTGTTAGGCTCTTTTTGGTGTAATTTGTATATGTTTAGGGGAAAGTTACTATTTGTTATGCATTTAAAACGGCTGTAGAAGTACTTGGTACCTAACTGGGAATTCAATATTCTGTCTATCTCTGGATTTGCTTACTAGAGATAGGAATTTGACATTACTTGTATATCTAAAATTCTATCTCTAGTAAGCAAATCCAGAGATAGGTAGGTTATTGGGAATGGCCGTAAGTGAACTTTAGTTCTGGAGATGAGTCCTCCTAAGCAATAATTATAATGCATACTGGATTCCGCCAGCGGTTTCAAAACTGTTCAAACTCGAATGAAAAGTAGCCTATAGCCTTCCTCGATAAATGTGAAAGAAAAAGAAAGAAAACGAATTTATTTTCGCGCAATCGCACACACGCGTAACAAATACAAAATAAAAAACAAATAAAAAAGTTATTAAAAAAAAATATATATACTAAACAGAACTTAACACTAAATATATACAGTCTATGGTCCACATTGTCGCTCACTTGACAGATACAATTTATTTATTACCTGTGGACCATAGCTGAAATTATTGTATTTTACAATAATTGTGATAAAATGCAAAATTATACCCTAAACTTAAAATTACAATTTTATGTGCTACCTAACACTGACATCAAATCGGTCCAGTAGCTGCTGATATTAGCACGTTCAAACCAGCCAACAAAAACTCGTAGCTCTATAATATTTTGAGATATTCCTCTAAACATAAGCCCCACTTTCTCAAAAAAAGATTTCTTAAAAAGAAAAACTGTAAAAGATTTTTTATTTGTTTTCAGTAAATAAATCCAAAAATACACCAAAAATAGTAATGAAAACTTTACCAAATATTATTTAATAAAAAAATATACTACCAAATATGTTAATTACTCGTTTAAACTTACCGTATTTCAGTATACTTGAACTCAAATTAAATAACTACGGGTGAACAACCCGGGACAGTTTTAACGGCTCATGTTAATTAGTCCGTACCCGGATTAGTTCGCTAGCTCCACAGATTAATTGCAAAATGTTTGTACGATATAAATTGGTTTCAATTAAATTTTTAATACTTAACTAATATATAATTAGTAATTTGAATTGAGTTTTTATCGTGACTAATAAATAATAATAATGGCGTCCTAGCCGATTGCTGGCCATGCCGGCTGTTCTCATATAAAGAGATCAGCCAGCTGAGCAGGACATATATAGTGTACAAGCATTTGCGCAGACACAGGTGCACTCTCTATTCCTTCACTCTCATAGCCCGATGGGACGGCAATCCTGACTAATACTTCTACATCTTATATATTTGGCAATAATATATATATCTTATATCATACAAACACTCGTACTTTTTATCTGGGTGCAGGAAGGAGTTTCCTCGGGAAGCGAGTGAAACCTCTGGCAGAAGCTAGTTCATCAATAAACAAATACCAATCTTAATCACCATTCCTTTGTTGATAAATATTCTGCTACGAATTCACTAAAGCCTATTATTAATTAGGGTACAAGATTAGTCCTAGAATTAATTATCAAGAGAAAAGGCCTTATACGCGTCATGTAAAATCAAAATGTTTCGAAAAGAATTTCACAAATAAATATAAAGTGATCATTGAACTGAACACTTTTCAAACTTAATCAAATCGCAATTAAATAAAACATACCCCTTCTCGACAGTCGGTTAATTAAACAGACGTATAAGTCTCACCTCTAATCACACAATTCGAATACGCGTGTCATATCTAGACACGCGGCAGCGTGTCAAGCCAAGTTCAAGCAAAGAACTGGCTGGCCCGCGCCACGTGTATATTTACAGGAACCATTTGGTGCCACTTTTTACCCCTCCGTAACTCAAAACCTATTAAACGTAAACACTTGAAACTACGCGTGTTTCATTATGTCCATAAGGACACCTAGAAGCCCAAATTTCATGAAGCTAGCTCAAACGGTTATAAAGATATGAAGGTCCAAAAGTCGTAAAATTCCCACTGACTGACTGACTTATAGTACCTAAACCTAACCTACTTCCAGATAACCTAGAAATATGAAATTTGGAACCTAGCTCGGTAATTGTGTGTAAGCGTAGGAAAAAATCTGAAAATAGAAAAAAGTTAAAAAATAGGGGGGGTCCCCATACAACGTCACACGTTTATTGTATGGGGACCCCCCCTAATTTTAATATTTTTTAAATTTA
>NWSH02000525.1:13402898-13429677 GCA_002382865.2 Heliothis virescens | reverse complement strand
ACTACTTAACTACTATTCTATATTTTTTTTCTTTTATTCTACCGCCCAGTAGCTAACGTTACACATTCTTTCACGCAAAATCTACAGGACGGATTTTGATAAGACTTGACAGCAATATAGCTTATGTATCAGAATAAAATATATACTACTTTTCGTCCGAGTGCGGGAAGCAACTCATCATGACGCGGGTAAAACCGCTGTCTCAAGCTAGTTACTTCTATAAAAAACATAAACATTTGCGAAAGCCTTCACACGATGAAACACAAAAACTCTTACAAAACCATCCAAAAATAACCCACAAATAGAAAAACAAAGAGAATAATGTCAGACATTCCATATTCCACCAACCATTACAGAATATCCATTAAAGTTCTTAGTACATTTTAGAGAAACTCCCAAAATATCTAGCTACTTATCAGACCTGACCCTTAATACTTTATTCAAAGCCGGGTACTTCATTAAGACCCCTTTGCTTGGAAACCTTACAGTTTCTTGAAAGTTTAATCCTTTTCTTTGGACCTCAAAGGAATTTCGAACTAACACTGTGTTAAAAATAGATTGGGTGTGTAGTTTGAAGTTTTTTTAGCTTTGTTGTTAAATTAAGAAAGCTTCTTATGGCCTTTGGTATTTTTTTATTTTTAGTATTGTGTCATGCGTAGTTGTTTTCTTCAAAACTATGGAAAAGGATTATTAACTGTTCAGTTACAGATTTTCATTTTTATTCCGTTTATTTCATTTAAATGATGCGGAAGATGCAAAAACTAGCTAATAATATAATATTTGTGTAATTAACTGTCTTTGTGTTACGCATCGCGCTACAACAGCCGAACCGATGTAGATCAAGTAAGATGAAAACGAATACTATTTACTTTTTATCTAGGTAATAAGAGTAGTTCCCCACGATGAGGACAAAAACGATGCTGGTAAAAAATAAAGGATAATGACTTTTTCAATTTCTGTTAAGGAAACTTCACGCATTTTCCTTTGTGCTCGGAAATTTTCCTTAAACAAAGCGAGCACTGCTTTCCACACGTTTGGCGGTAAAATATAAGTATACTTACATGCTCTAAAATACGCCTTGGGGAAATAAAGGGATTTTGAGTAGGGGACTGTGCTATACTTGAATGTATGTTAGGCACTTACAAGCTACTTTCCTGATTGGTCAGTATATTTACTAAGGTATGGCCTTAAGAGAAAAAATCAGAGAAGTACTTTTAAAAGGCTTGATTATCATCTGCCTAGCGTATTTTCAATTGTAGGTCAGCTTCCAGTCAAACTGAATGCAACTGAGTATCAGTGTGTAGAAAAATTGCCTATCTGAGTTCGTTAAACCAGTTACTTGGGCAACCCGATACCTCTTGGTAAGACTGGTTGTTAGACTTTCCGGCTTTTGACCATCGTAACGACTGCCAAAGATGTTCAAATGAACGGGACTCATCAATTTAACAACGTACCTTCCGAAACATGGAGGAACTCGTCATGACAATATCAACCATCATCGGACCAATCGTGCCAAGTGTTGCAAACCTTAATAATTAATGAAGAAGAAAAAAGCAAAGAGTAGTTTTATATTAGGCTTCATACAAACAATATTTTTAAGGAAACATTGAGAAAACGCGTGAATTTTAACACATAATAAAACAACCAATTTCCACCCGAAGTTCATAGGCTTCAGATACCTAAGCCTATCGCGTGCTAGGTCCGTCTTAATCCGTTGAGCTGTTTTGCGTGCTTCAATAATAAACATCCAACCATTTCTCATTTAGAATATTGTAGATTATAAAAGATTAAAAGAAACGTATTTCGACAGTACAATTTCTTTCAGAAAACTGCCACACTAAAATTACAAAACAACTCAAGCCTAATCATGAAAAACATCGTAGTTGGAAACCCGGAAAAAAATCAACGTTATTTCTTTTTTAAATCCCACATCAAGCGAAATTACTTCAAAATAATAAGAATGTTTGAGAAAAACGTGTTGGAACCGAGTTTGTGTGAAAATAACAATTTCCGCCTTATCTACAGTTGAACCCGCTGGCCGTTTCATTTTTCACAATTTCGTTTCTCGGTACAAGATTTCGTTCTATTGTTTAAAATGTGAGATGAACCACTCAGATTTTGAGCTTTATTTTCGATGTTGTTTTTTTAGGGTTCCGTACCTATAGGTTAAAACGGTACTCTATTAAGACTTCGCTGTCCGTCTGTCACTAGGCTGTATTTCGTGTAGCTAGAGAGCTAAAATTGACAAAGATCATGTTTTGCTTTTGCCGCTTCCACAACAAATACTATGGGAACTATAATAAAATAAGAATTTTAGGGGGCTCCCAAACAACTAACGTGATTTTGGTACGGAACCCTTCGTATGCGAGTCCGACTCGCACTTGGCTGTTTTTTTTTTTTATTTTCGTTTCTTCCGTTTTTCTGTTTTGCGTGATTATTTTCAAGAGCTGCAAGGAACGTCACTCGTAACTTCTCTGACATAGCGTAACTCTCTGAATCTACTTCTTTATTTTACTGAAATTTAATGAAATACATTTATTTATTAACATATATTTACAACATTCTCATAAAAAAAACTTAAACTAAAACTAAAAAGCGTCAAAGAATTCCTCCCCGTCGCTGTCGACCGGGAGCATGCCCAAAAGGCTGGCAGCATTGCCACGCTGGATGGCAATGCTTATTCTTTGTCCAAGGTAGTAGTAGCCAGCCTTTTGGTCACGCGAAGTGTCAACCAGCCGTCAATACATTTATTGACCAAATATGAAATAATACCTAATTATCTCTGTTACTCTGTTACTCTGCTTGACGCGGTCGGTCCGTGGATGGGTGACCATCTTTTCATAACGAGTTCTTCCGTGTTTCGGAAGGCACGATAAGCAGTGGGTCCCGGCTGTCAAGATGTTCAAAACATCTTTGGCAGTCGTTACGGGTAGTCAGAAGCCAGAATGTCTGACAAGCCATCCTTACCAAAGGTGCCAAGGTTGCCCAGATAACTGGGTTGTGGAGGTCAGATAGGCAGTCGCTCCATGTAAAACACTGGTTCTCAGCTGCATCCGGTTAGACTGGAAGTCGATCCCAAAAATAGTTGGGAAAAGGCTAGGCAGATGATGATATCTCTGTTACTCTAATTTTATGAACTTCTGGTTCTGAGCTAGATAAATATACTTAAGTGAAATTAAATGAGAATTTTCCGTGAGAAAATAATAAAAGACTTTTATTGATATTACAACCCACAGTTATAATTTGGTTTACTATAATTTTGAGTGACGGGCTTAACCTTTTCACACACTATTATAAGCTACATTTGGATTAGTTTAGGCTCAATCATAGTTTATTCGGCAAGTCGAGCATTGACCTCGAAAAAAAACAATAAAATGTAGAAGTTTTACATAACAGATTCAATGTTCAGGTTAAATGAATATTTTGCGGTGTTTTCTCAATAAGGAAAAACAATGAAGCGAAACAAATAAAAAATAATTATGTAGCAAAGCTTATAAAGGATAACTAACTTAATTGGTAATCATCGATCAAGGCAGTCACAGTAAATATAAAAAATCGGCCAAATAGCTCATAAAATTTTTTGCGTCACTAATTAATCAATTTGTGTTTTGACCAAAGAATGTTATAAAAATATTTTAATTCTTTTCTGCGTACAGTCTAGGCCAGGGATGGCGAACCAATGGCACGCGTGCCCGTGGTGGCACGCAGAAAATTAATTTGGGCACGTCATTATTTTGCATCTTAAATATTGTATTTGCCATTATGTAGGTACAACTAGTTGTTTTGTCACGATGGAAAACTCTCCACAATTATGATTATGACTATTTTCCTTATGTTGTATGTCTTTGATTTTCTTGAAGGCACACCACCGTCATTGATTTGAGGAATTTGGCACGTAAGTCAATAAAGGTTCGCCATCCCTGGTCTAGGCGTTCAAACATATGCGTAGTCAGTCAAATAGGCGTGTACACATTTGGAGTTCGCCACAAGGCAGGACGCGTACTCTTCTATACGCAGATAACAGCACCTAAACGTACATAACACCACTTTGTATGTGTAACCGACTAAGCGTAAAGAGAATACCTTTTTTTATCGATGGGAAATCATCAGATGACCCCTTCTGCTGTGGGTGACAGCGTGAAGGAGTGTCAGACTTTTACTGACTAAAACCCACCGTGTTCCTTCGGGAGCCCTTTCTGTGCCAGAGCCACAGTAACTCTTTCGAACAATCCCGCAGCCCCGTCAAAGCGAACACCTGGTCTGAACCTAGCTGAGATATGAATTTGTGACCCTTGACAGCACCCGTAAGAACTACAGGTACAGACAACAGCAGGTCACGGTACCCGAATCTGTGTAATTTTCCCAGTCAAACATTAACCTACCACTATTATGATAAGGTTGAAAATGTATTGCAGAAATTTGACAGATTGTGGTAACTGTATGCGCTGTCGTTTGTACATCTTCACTACAAATATCAACAACCTCTTCCATTAAACTATAAGCAAATAATAACTAATCGCATTAACTGAACAGTTAATAGCTAACTGTCGGAAGTTTTGATCCCTCGTAATACCGTTAATTGCCCCTAAAGATACAAGATACCCTTATCATTTAATCAATTAACCTTGCTCTAAATAGACTATTATACTAACCTCCCTTACCTACTCCCTGATAGGAGAGTGACGTATAATTTCCGGCATTANTCCCTTGATATGAAAGTGACGTATATTTCCGGTATTAATGATACTCCTGAAGATATGTGACATACGCCCTTATCTATACTAATATATACAAATAAAATATAGAGGAAACATTTTTTTGTGTGTTTGTTTGTTCACTAAAGCACCGATTTGAAAAAAATATTTCATTATTTGGAAGCTAGACTATCCCTCAGTAATATAGGCTAAATTTTGTCCGGGTGCAGGGAAAAGTTTTCCCGAAAACTATTAAACTGAATTTTAATAAATCTTAACAAATACGAGTCTAGCTAGAGCCTATGAAAAGACAAGCGACGTTTTTATGGCTGCAGGAAGACTTAGAAGTTAGATAATGTATGAATTATTTTTAAGAACAAATAAATTTTAGAAAAACGTTGCTAGAAAGGAAGCTATATTTATTAATTAAAAATAGTTTTTTTTTTAATTATTTTACAATATAGGTACTCTTATATTTATTTCGAAGAAAACGTGAAATAAAATAAGACATGCGATCTCCGCACCCCACAGTCACTCCTTGAATGACTGAGGAATGAATACCTGAACACATGATTACAGCATAATAAAGAGAATTCATATAATAAGATATTCATTTAATTAACGAGTATAATACTTCAAAACACAAAGTACGCATTACCTTAAGCGCAGTTATAACTAACAAAGCTTACCTTGTCAGCGATTATACATAACGACCAGTAATTCCCACTTTACCCGCAACATAACTGGCCACTCATTAAAATGTTTTTGAAATAAATTCTCGTTGCTACCCTCGCCCTTGGGCCGGCGGGTATTCTGCGAAATGACCCATTACGCTCCTGTATGGACCATTTGGCCGTAAAACTGAATTGTTACTCGAGAAGTTTCACTTTTACTAACATTTTGTTGGAATGTTGTTTTTAGTTTTCCGGCTAAACTGGTTTTTGAGTTGAATTTTATGTCTTTATTTTAAAAGTTTATATTTTTAGAGGAAAAGTTTGTGGAAGACAAGAGTATGATGATACTACTATGAATAGTAGGATTATGTTATCAAGAAAAAATAAAAGCCATAAAGTATTCAACAAAAATAACGGCCTATTTCACAGGTACTAGATAAAGTTCTAAAGAGCTATGTAACCGACCACGCCATGGAAAAATTATCAAAATTTAAAACATTTCTATGGCACTATCTGTCAGATAGCTATTCAGAACTTTATCTGGAACCTATGAAACTGGCCGTGATTCTCATAAAAGCTCACGACATTCATGTTACGAAGCTAAACATTCCAAATTCAACTTAAAAGTAAAACGACTTCTCTCTAATTCCCATATTCCAAATTCAAACGTCATTCTGCGACGTAAAAACAAATATTACATTCACATCCGAACATGACATAAAGAAGAAAAAATATACATATTTTTGAAGCATACTAATTTCCCAACTGAATAATACATGATAGGGATGTCTAGCGTAAGTCGGTCTATCAGGTAATAATTGTGTATGCATAGAAGGTTCTCGAATACCTATTAGAGGGGCCTGGAGTGAACCCGGCTGCCTTATTTTCTTGTTGAAGTGACGGATCTTATTAGATTTTATTTCGATTTTTTATGAATTCAGATGAAGTTGGTCCGTTTAATATTTTTATGGCAACTTGTTTTTCATGTAAAATTATATATTTTTTATAGATAAATACGCAGATTTTGCTTTTTCTATTTTTTAAGCCAACACTAAACTTTTTTTAAATTAGGTATGAGAATACAATTTTTGACCCAAAAACTAAAATATCGAATCGAATTTTTTAACAATTTGTTTAGTCGATTCTAAATTTAAATTAACATGATGAAAACCAAATAAAATGAGGTTTATCAATCCAGTTGGATTTAAAAATAGAATTGTATAAACCGTAACAAGATTGGATTTGCAATACTCTGGAACACAAGAATCAGAATTTATTTATTTTAAAAATAAGATTCTGGATTCTATTTGATTTTATAAAATAGCTATCATGGAAATCGGGTCAAATGTTGTGGAATGAATTGGAAAAAAGAATTAGTTTCTTATCTCGTCAATTTACTCTTGACTTTTGTAGACTAACATTATAATATAGCTTTGAAATAATTTTTGTGCATCTCATGCCATAATATTAGCCATTAGGCGAAACACAAGCATAATGGGCTAACTAACCAGATTACAGACATAGGTTCATAAATCAATTTAAGTACTTACAGGTACATGTACATAAATTATAGTGCATTATATCTATCTGTCCAGTATCTTCGCATGATTTGTTTGACAAAGCTCACGCATTCATTTTAAACATTTGAAATGAACTATGAATTCCCAGGACGATTTGTCACAAAAATAAAAAAAAAACAAATAACCGTCATTATTCAAATTTAAATTTGGAAAACGTATTATGGCAGTCGTACACAGAATATATGGCTTTGCTAGCTTTAGTACGTACATTTTTATAAATGATGCCCGTCTGTGGTACATTATATTGTAGTTCTACCCGTATTTGTCAAAGTAAACTGCATTCAAATGGTACGAAATCTTTTTATGATCGCACGATGTACGTAATGTGTTTCTGTGAGTAGTTTTGTTTAGTATTGTTTATCGTTCATCATTTGTTTTGTCATAAGTTGGGAATGTTCGCTAAAGGTTTCATATGAAAACCTTTCTGAGTATAGGTATATGAAAACAAAGCTGTCTTAAGCTGCAATAGATAGACAAAAAATAGCTTCCTCAATATAATAGGAAAATCACAGGAAACATGTAATAAGTAAATAAATAAAATGTTTGTAAAATTACAAAAAGAAAACAGATCTTATGAACAGCATAGAAATGTTCCACCATTTCTTCCTCTCAGCAAAATCACATAGAAAATGCTGAAAGGGGGTTTTTTTGGGCGCTGTCATTTGCATACTTGACCTTCAAAAAAAACAAATTTCCAGCCAACTTTGAATAGATGACTTTTTATCTTTATCTTATCTTTTTATTTTTCTTAGCAACACCAAATTAGAAATTATTTCTCATTCAAACAAAACAGTTGCACTTCCTCTGGTTAGTCTCAACAAACAGATAATAAAAGCTCCAGTTTATATTCCCAAATGAAATTATAAGGGTCCCGGCTTAACGCAGTTATTTGTTCCCTAAACTTGTTACAAGTTTGTGTGCGTATACTCTGTGACCACGGCCTTGGAAGGCGACACTTACAACTTAGCCAAACTACCATCCATTTATCAATGACATAACATTACACTTTACAAAAGGTTTAACACATGTGTACCCTGATTTAGGCCTGATTTCTAGTCTAGAATGGGCCTAGCAAAAAGTTTTTATGTAAAAAGTTTTGAGCTTAACGTCCGCAATATTTTTTGTTCGCGCCAAAAGTTTGACAGCTGTCATGGAGTGAGGAGTTAGGTTATTATTTGCGTTTCTTATAAACGTAAGAATATTTCAGCTTAATATAGATTTAACTTAATTCCTTCCTTTTATTCCCTGAATCATAAAGTGAACCATAAAATTGGTACGCAAATGTCGACTCCGTGCCAAAAGTCTGTGGCCAGTAAACTACCAAACAGCAGGTGCACCAAATTGAGAATGCAGTTTTTCTCATCCAAGCGCTTTTTCACAAAGTTATTGCAGTTTTACAACCCGTATTACCAATCTAGTTTCTTACAAAATTTATTACTGTTTAAACTGGTTTCGACATTGATAAAGATTGCGAACAGAACAATAGACAGAATATAAAAGCTGCAAAAATAGTTTCGTCGCACTAAATCAGTCTTAGATGTCAGATGCTAACTGGATCTATCAGTATTCTTTGTTATAATAGTAATGATAAAACTTTTAGACGACTTTGGTGATAAATAAAATCTTATATCCAAACTTATATGTATACCTTTATTGGTTCTTACGTGTCTAACACATGGTAGTTTTGTTTTTGCGGAGTATGATATATGCGGCTTATGCGGCCACCACGTTAGAAAATTGGCATCACATCCCTACTAATATTATAAGTGCGAAAGTAACTCTGTCTGTCTGTCTGTTACGCTTTCACGCCTAAACCAACGAGCTGATTTTGATGAGATTTGGTACAGAGATAGAATAGACCCTGAGAAACAACATAGACTTTTTATCCGGGTACGGCAAATAGTTCCCTTGGGAAGCGGGCGAAGCCGCTGGTTTCATATAAGTTAGACAATTCCATTCTTTTTTTAGGGTTCCGTACCCAAAGGGTAAAACGGAACCCTATTACTAAGACTTCGTTGTCTGTCTGTCTGTCTGTCTGTCCGTCTCCATGGCTGTATCTCATTAACCGTGATAGCTAGAATGCTGAAATTTTCACAAATGGTGTATATCTGTTACCGCTATAACAACAAATACTAAAAATTTCAAAAAAATAATGATTAAGGCTGTTGATTTTTATTATTTTTGCAGGTTTAACATGAAATAAAATCATACCAAAAATAAGCCTTAACCTAAAAGGAAAATTTCTTAGAAAATATTTCGATACAAGCAAGTGACAGGTGGAGGGACAAGATGAAATTATATTATAGGCCAAGATTCTAAATGAAAAGGAAAAATGTTACAGTGATATTATTATGTTATGCTCTAGTTTATTTAACTTGTTTTCCAGTAAAAAAATAGGTACAGACGCCAACACATCAATTTAACACAATCTGTCAAATGTCTGCAATAGATTTTCAACCTTATCACAACAGTGGAAGGTTGGATTGGTAAAATTTGACAGAATCGGGTACCGTGACCTGCTGTTGTCTGTACATAAAATTGAAAACTTCGTGGTCACTGATATGTAATCCCCCGTTCAATTTTTTAGATAATATTGAATATGTACTTTAGAAAAATACCTCACAAACATTTCGAATTAAACAATTACTATTTTCATAATTGAAAATCCAATTGAAAATAACAAAGCTATAGAAACGTTTAGAAATGTGGTAACAATTAAGCTATATCAATTACCATTACAAAATAACGACCAGTTTAAACAACTGGTCGTTATTTTGTGTTTAACCATCAAACAGTTTTAAATTAATTTTCATAGCACTTGCAATACCAAATTGTAATAACTGAATAACTCAATGAAGAGGTATTTTGTGGTGTGAACCTTAACTGAATACAGAATATTGAACGTAGAAGATATTAGCAGTAGCTGAATAAATATGAGTTAATTAGGAGCGGTGGAAATGGTTCAATTTGTTGAATTTATTAGTGCTGAATGTTTTTATCAGACTGCCAAGAAGGGGTTTTTGTACAAATGCTTTTAATAAATGCTGAAACACAGAAAATTGTATCGTATGTTTGCTATACATGAAGTCGGTCGTACATTATCGAGATTGATTTCAGAATATCTAAATGATTTTAAATCCTTGAAAAATGTTTTTTTTTTACCTTTTGAAATCAAAGCATTACAATATTTAGTATATTCATTCATGGGTAAACTTCTTTTAATTTGAACCTTTAAATCTTTCCAAAGTCGGAAATAGAGAAAAGCCTGATATTTAACAAATTTTTAGTTTTAAATCTATTCAATTATACGTAGAAATGAAAGTTACATTTTTATAATAAGGTGTCCGGAACATAATCTTAGATAGTGTAGCACTGATTACACTCCCTCTCGATGCAATCTCATTTCTCTCCATACTCATTGTAGGTAGAATTTTCCAGAACATTTTATGCAATGTTCCCGTTATTTATAGTTTGTACGTTCTCTGTAATCGCTGGTCATTATGGAAGAAATTATCGACGTAATATTATTTTCCTGGAAATGTAGCGTTGTTTGTTTTCCTTGCATTATCAAGTTCTAGGAAACTGGTAGATGTTATGCGATATTGTTGTCCACGGCATAATATTGACTGCTAATCAGCTTAGAAAAAAAAACTATGTTTTCTGTCAATATCGATATCCTACAGCATCTGAAAACTATATTTTTAATAATAGAGTTGGAAACAACATTTTACTGAGAAAATGTTGCTACAAAAAAGCTAAATTCTGTACTGAAGAGAAGAAAAATCTTATTTTTGATTCACAGACTCAAGGATTTTCTTAAAGTTCCTCTCCATAAAGACTCTTCAATAATTACATTGCAACCTTGAAACTTGCAATCTAACTTCATACTATTTTATAGAAATAAGAAAACGCTGTTGTTGCNCAGGTGCACCAAATTGAGAATGCAGTTTTTCTCATCCAAGCGCTTTTTCACAAAGTTATTGCAGTTTTACAACCCGTATTACCAATCTAGTTTCTTACAAAATTTATTACTGTTTAAACTGGTTTCGACATTGATAAAGATTGCGAACAGAACAATAGACAGAATATAAAAGCTGCAAAAATAGTTTCGTCGCACTAAATCAGTCTTAGATGTCAGATGCTAACTGGATCTATCAGTATTCTTTGTTATAATAGTAATGATAAAACTTTTAGACGACTTTGGTGATAAATAAAATCTTATATCCAAACTTATATGTATACCTTTATTGGTTCTTACGTGTCTAACACATGGTAGTTTTGTTTTTGCGGAGTATGATATATGCGGCTTATGCGGCCACCACGTTAGAAAATTGGCATCACATCCCTACTAATATTATAAGTGCGAAAGTAACTCTGTCTGTCTGTCTGTTACGCTTTCACGCCTAAACCAACGAGCTGATTTTGATGAGATTTGGTACAGAGATAGAATAGACCCTGAGAAACAACATAGACTTTTTATCCGGGTACGGCAAATAGTTCCCTTGGGAAGCGGGCGAAGCCGCTGGTTTCATATAAGTTAGACAATTCCATTCTTTTTTTAGGGTTCCGTACCCAAAGGGTAAAACGGAACCCTATTACTAAGACTTCGTTGTCTGTCTGTCTGTCTGTCTGTCCGTCTCCATGGCTGTATCTCATTAACCGTGATAGCTAGAATGCTGAAATTTTCACAAATGGTGTATATCTGTTACCGCTATAACAACAAATACTAAAAATTTCAAAAAAATAATGATTAAGGCTGTTGATTTTTATTATTTTTGCAGGTTTAACATGAAATAAAATCATACCAAAAATAAGCCTTAACCTAAAAGGAAAATTTCTTAGAAAATATTTCGATACAAGCAAGTGACAGGTGGAGGGACAAGATGAAATTATATTATAGGCCAAGATTCTAAATGAAAAGGAAAAATGTTACAGTGATATTATTATGTTATGCTCTAGTTTATTTAACTTGTTTTCCAGTAAAAAAATAGGTACAGACGCCAACACATCAATTTAACACAATCTGTCAAATGTCTGCAATAGATTTTCAACCTTATCACAACAGTGGAAGGTTGGATTGGTAAAATTTGACAGAATCGGGTACCGTGACCTGCTGTTGTCTGTACATAAAATTGAAAACTTCGTGGTCACTGATATGTAATCCCCCGTTCAATTTTTTAGATAATATTGAATATGTACTTTAGAAAAATACCTCACAAACATTTCGAATTAAACAATTACTATTTTCATAATTGAAAATCCAATTGAAAATAACAAAGCTATAGAAACGTTTAGAAATGTGGTAACAATTAAGCTATATCAATTACCATTACAAAATAACGACCAGTTTAAACAACTGGTCGTTATTTTGTGTTTAACCATCAAACAGTTTTAAATTAATTTTCATAGCACTTGCAATACCAAATTGTAATAACTGAATAACTCAATGAAGAGGTATTTTGTGGTGTGAACCTTAACTGAATACAGAATATTGAACGTAGAAGATATTAGCAGTAGCTGAATAAATATGAGTTAATTAGGAGCGGTGGAAATGGTTCAATTTGTTGAATTTATTAGTGCTGAATGTTTTTATCAGACTGCCAAGAAGGGGTTTTTGTACAAATGCTTTTAATAAATGCTGAAACACAGAAAATTGTATCGTATGTTTGCTATACATGAAGTCGGTCGTACATTATCGAGATTGATTTCAGAATATCTAAATGATTTTAAATCCTTGAAAAATGTTTTTTTTTTACCTTTTGAAATCAAAGCATTACAATATTTAGTATATTCATTCATGGGTAAACTTCTTTTAATTTGAACCTTTAAATCTTTCCAAAGTCGGAAATAGAGAAAAGCCTGATATTTAACAAATTTTTAGTTTTAAATCTATTCAATTATACGTAGAAATGAAAGTTACATTTTTATAATAAGGTGTCCGGAACATAATCTTAGATAGTGTAGCACTGATTACACTCCCTCTCGATGCAATCTCATTTCTCTCCATACTCATTGTAGGTAGAATTTTCCAGAACATTTTATGCAATGTTCCCGTTATTTATAGTTTGTACGTTCTCTGTAATCGCTGGTCATTATGGAAGAAATTATCGACGTAATATTATTTTCCTGGAAATGTAGCGTTGTTTGTTTTCCTTGCATTATCAAGTTCTAGGAAACTGGTAGATGTTATGCGATATTGTTGTCCACGGCATAATATTGACTGCTAATCAGCTTAGAAAAAAAAACTATGTTTTCTGTCAATATCGATATCCTACAGCATCTGAAAACTATATTTTTAATAATAGAGTTGGAAACAACATTTTACTGAGAAAATGTTGCTACAAAAAAGCTAAATTCTGTACTGAAGAGAAGAAAAATCTTATTTTTGATTCACAGACTCAAGGATTTTCTTAAAGTTCCTCTCCATAAAGACTCTTCAATAATTACATTGCAACCTTGAAACTTGCAATCTAACTTCATACTATTTTATAGAAATAAGAAAACGCTGTTGTTGCTTATTTTCCTCCATCGCATCGCATCGCAAAACAAGGTTAATTGCTTGTAAAACTAGAAAGTTCTTCATGATTTCCAACTTGTTAGCACTTGGTTTTTCAATGTTACCCAGCGGGGTAGATTTGTACTTAGAACAAAAGTGTATTTAGTCTTAACGTGGATGTTTGTACAGACGACAGCAGGTCAACGTATACGAATCTGTCAAATTTTACCAATCAAACATTAACCTACCCCCATTGCAATAAGATCTAAAATCGATTGCAGAAATTTAACAGATTGTGGTAACTTGATGTGCTGTCGTCTGTACAGACAACAGCAACCTACCCGAATGTATAGATTTTACCAATCGAACATTAACCTTCCACTATCGTGATAAAGTTGAAAATCTATTGGAGAAATTCGATAGAAACTTCTGCGTGCGATTTCGTCCATTCATCCAAATAAAAAGTAGCTTGTAGCCTACTTCGAATATCGAATATTGAACTATTTATTCAAATCGGACCAGTATTTCCTGAGTTCAAGGAAACAAAGAAACTGATTAGCTTTATAGTATTAGTACTACATAACGGGCAAAGCCAGGGCGGACTGGTAAGTAGTTGTAAAGATTTAGATTCAAATCTTAATAATAATATAGTTTTTCCAAGTGTTTCTCTTAGGATATGATTGAAATCAAAGCAAACACTCAGTCATATATCTTCTACTTGCCATATAAAGCTTAATATTCACCAAAAGTAGCCAAGTATAAATCTAAGTACCGTTGAATATAAATAAAAAGTACTACGCAACACCCACCACACGTTACCCAAATAAAAAGAATTTAAATAAATAAACATTTTTACCCACAAACGGTTATCCGACACGGGAGGTAACCGTTCCGGAACAACTAAGGTGCTGGTATTGACACATCTATAACCGAATACACAGGGCCGGATTACCCTGGCTCAAGTAGCAATAGCTGCGGGCCCCGCATGACAGCGACGCGCGCGGGCAGTCTAAAAAGCTGACTATAAGCGTAAGTAGTGGATGGAAAAGGATCTTGAAACTGGAGCCTTTTTTAACGGAATGAGAGCTCATGGACATAGGAACTCCACCTGCAATGGCCACAAGAAGGAACACGGTGGGTTTTAGTCAGTAAAGGTCTCACACATCATGACTCCCTCACGCTGTCACCTACAGCGGGAGGAGTGATCTGATGATTTCCCATCGATATAAAAAAGGGAGCTCGGTTTTGTATTGAACACACACCGGGTAAAATTAACCTGTGTCACTTCTTGCACGTGCGCTCGAGGCCTTGGGAAGCCACATTGTTCAGCAATTTGAGGCCTTCTTTTTTACTAACAACTGGCTACAGGCCCCACGCATTTTAAATCCGGCACCGAGTTTACTCCGGTGGCCACGTGCGCCGTTCACGTGGACATAAAGTGTGATTTATTTTAAGGGGTAACCCTGACATGGTCTGACATGTCAGTGAATTTTTTTCGCAGGCTAAATGGACCGTGGTGACTGGTGGCAGGTTATATTTCGGGTGACAGGGTATTGATGGTTTGTAAGGAAAATTTTACACCTTTTCGTAGTGAAATAAAAAGCTTTTCTCTGACCGTGACTTGGATTTTGTAGTTGGGTCGAAAGAAAACGTACTTTTCCATTAATATACTTGAAAGGCCTTGTAGTAAGTACCTTTTAAAATTAATCAAAAACTGTGATGAAACTCCTTTAGACAGAATATTTGCTCTCGCATAGAATGCTGTGATAGAAAATGTATGGCTAAATATCCGGGAAATTGGTGATTTTATCGGGGCACAAACTGGATACCACAAAATTAATTTGCATAACACTGACTTCTATTGTATCAACACTACTTATGAAGGCGCGCTAAAACTACATACACCGACAAATTGCTATATGCATTTTGCGTTTTAGTTTTCAAATAGTGGCTCATTTTCCATGAAAAATCCTTCATTTAAACACTGTGACGTCATGCATTGTTGTAGTTGTGATTTTATTTAAGTGGACAGGTATATGAGTAATGACTTTATTTATAAATACCTTGGTACAGACAATAGCAGGTCACGGTACCGGAATCTATAAAATTTTACCAATCAAACATTAACCTACCACTATTGTAATAAGGTTGAAATTCTATTGCAGAAATTTTACAGATTGTGGTAACTTGATGTGCTATTGTCTGTACATACCTAAGTCTTTCTGGGGGTCAGTTCAAATTAATGTGCGACAGTTCTCGTCAATCATCTTTTTATCGTCGACTATTAGTGATATCAAGATAAGTGACGGCCAATGCTTAAGGATATTAAATCTGAAAAAGGACTAAAGTGTCGACCACTGAGTAGTTAACATAACCACCTACCAAACCAATGCCACAAAATATCAAACTATTCTATAACTTTTTCACAACATTACTTTGGCGTAACGCCAAACCACAAAGCAACTCAAACATCTGCTTTCCAGAATCAAGAATTCACATTACCTATTAAAATACCGCCAAAACATTTGACTAAGATATTCACCAAAATAAATGTTTTACGATCCTACCATCTAACCCTCGTTTTTACTGAAATATTAATCCTTAATCCCGGAATCCTTAAACTTTAACAAGACCGCAGGACTAAGTTCACCTTCATACTATAAAGGTATCCTTGTCTCGTTAATTACTCCCTGGGTAGTGTTAATTTTCGGTAACCGTTTAATCACCCGATTATCCGGATCTAAGGACTAGGGTCTCATAAACTGGAGCAACTAATAAGTTTCTATACGCACGTGTAATGATCAATTTAGGAAAGGTCAAATGGATGAAACTGTTGGACTTAATCTAGAATATTTCAAGTTGTGGATTTCCTTAACGTTTACATGAATATGTTGGACTTCCTTCTTGTGCAGAGCATTTTGGTTAATACCCATAACGTATGAGGAAAGGTCTGTTCCCAATAGTGCAATAATAAAAAATTACAATGATCATGATGTTGCAGAGGTGGTACACTACACACTTCATCTGTGGCTGGATTTACCATATCTACCAAGTATTAAGTACTTACTACATAACACTTCATAACTTCATCTAATCTGCCTGTTACGAATATCCATATTAATATATCCAATACAAAATTCTATATTCACAAAATGTTTTACTAAACTTCCCCTACGCGTACGATACGAAAGTTAGTTGAAATCTTTCCGCTGTTAGCCTTATTACTGGTAATACTGGCTGACGAGCTTGTTACACATACTTAGTACTTCGAGACTTCGAGAATTCTAGAATGTTCCGGAACGTTCCGTTTGGAAATAATGTATTTTGAAGAGGATAAGGTTGATTTTGTTTTGTTTTGTAAGAAAAGTAAGGATTATTTTCTGGTTTAGGATTTTACCTACATTTTCTTCTTATCGTATGGTCAAGTTTACTAACGTGCTAAATAAACAAAGCCCTAGTTTGAAAGTTTTCTTTGGTATCACAATGACTACTAGTTTCTAGGTACTAGGATATCAGCAGAGGTAGCAGGTGTGACTAGGTGTCACACCGGCTCGAAAATTCAGTGCTGCCACAATACAACCAGAAGTTACCAGAAGTACAACCAGAAAAATTGCCTTAAATAAAGAAAAAAATAAATAAAAAGTCCCAATTAAATTGGAGGACGGGGTAAATCAAAAAGTTCCTTTCCTTTTACTAAATATTACACTTTCTTAATTATAAAACTGAAACTGAGACTTGAAATTCGATCTGCAAACAGCTCGAGGGAAAAGAGCCTAATTTGTTCTAGATTCTGCCTCCAATTAATTAAAAGAGTATTTTCTCAGTTCGGTATTCTATTTCCTTTGTAGAAGTTAATTTAAAAAGTATTTGGTTTACCTCTTTTGTAGTGTTGCAAATTAAATTTTAAAATTTATTCATGTTCTTATCGAGTGAGCAGCAGGTTGAACCACCTAACAAGCCCTAGTGTCAGTTTTCTGAATTCTTGACATCTCATCTGCTTAGCCTTTTCCCAACTATTTTTGGGGTCGGCTTCCAGTCTAACCGGATGCAGCTGAGAACCAGTGTTTTACATGGAGCGACTGCCTACCTCCACAACCCAGTTACCTGGCAACCTGGCACCCCTTGGTAAGACTGGTTGTCAGACTTTCTGGCTTCTGACTACCCGTAACGACTGCCAAAGATGTCCAAATGACAGCCGGTACCCACTGTTTATCGTGCCTTCCGAAGAACTCGTTATGAAAAGATGGTCACCCATCCACGGACCGACCGCGCCAAGCGTTGCACCTTATGATCGATCGATCCGCGCGGCTTTGAGCCACGAGCTCTTCTGAATTCTTGACAGTCACAAATATTTGTTTACCAATTGTATTTATATTTTATAAATAAAATAAATAAGTAGGTGATTATGTATTTTTGCGTAAAAGGTCTTCTTGTCTTTTGAAGTCTTCATAACACAGATGTCTATCTGTCTGTCTGTCATAACACAGATGTCTATCTGTGTTATGAAGACTTCAAAAGACAAGAAGACCTTTTACGCAAAAATACATAATAACGTACTTCTTTAAATAATAATTCACTTGATCACTTGAATTTTTATTATTGTTTTAGTCACATTTTCTTTTTAAGTCGTGATTTTGAATAAAAAGTCGTTGATCTTTAGATAAAGGCCTACTGAAAAGGAGTATAAGTATGTTACTTTTACCTTTTATTAAATGAAACGAAATGTTTTGCTTGAAAAAGGCCAGCCACGTATACTGTACAAAGTATACAATAATTTCGTTACAGAAAAAATTGAAGCACAAATATGTAGTTATTAAAAAATGGTATTGTACAATGTTCAACAAAGGAAAATAAGTTTTCAGCTATTTTTCAGTACCTACACTGAAATGCTATAAAACCTGTCTATACAATACGTGGAATCAATCTGTAGATATAAATAACTCAAAACCAGTTAAATATTTGGAGTCATGCTTAAAAAGCAAATTAACATAGATTACCTACTCGTGGCTAAGTCAAAGCCGCGCGGATCGACCGATCATAAGGTTAAGCAACGCTTGGCGCGGTCGGTCCTTTTATGGGTGACCATCTTGTCATAACGAGTTCTTCCTACGTTTCGGACAGGCCGATAATACTAGGGACGGTCCCTGGCTGTCATTTGAACATCTTTGAGAGTCGTTACGGGTAGTCAGCAGAAGCCAGAAAGTCTGACAACCAGTCTTACCAAAAAGAATATCGGGTTTCACGGGTAATTGGGTTGTGGAGGTCAGATAGGCAGTCGCTCCATGTAAAACACTAGTTCACAGCTGCATCCGGTTAGACTGGAAGCCGACCCAAACTTAGTTGGGAAAAGGCTAGGCAGATGATACCTACTTTGATTGAATAGCTCCAGATAAAGTTCTAAATAGCTATCTGACAGATAGTGCCATAATTTAATTTTGATTACTTTTCTATGGCATCATCTGTCAGTAGCAGTAGACTTTATCTGGAATCTGTGATATCGGGCCGTCAATGTTATAAGTCAAATACTTTCATATCGCAAAAAGGCTTTCATCTCGTTAGGCACCAACACTTTGTACTATAGGTACGCATGCAAGCACAAAAAGTAAAATGCCATATAATTTAAGCTAAAATGTTCCGATTTTTCAGCTGACCCTTTTTCACTGCACCTTATTTTGTTTTACACACAATATCAGATCAGTTTACGTGATATTTTTGATTGCAGACCCGAAGCTCCTGTCATATACCGATGCCGATGCGGTAACCGAATTTAAAAATGGAATCGTGACAAAAATATTGTTCCAAATTTGAAGTAGATCGTTAGTTAACCCGTTGACTCGAATAGAATTTTGTAATAGGAATACCTAACATCCCTTTTTGGAATATCCATGAAATGTTTAAGATAAGATCCCTAGTTTGATAATTAAATTCTTAAAAGCCCTTTGTGACAATAATACTGGAGATACTCCGATTTTAATAAACCTTAATTCAATTAAATATTTGAGAAATTAAATTATTATTCAAAGACAAAAAACTGTGTTCGCCATATTTTTTTTAAGTTAAGCCGAACTTAAAAAAAAATATGGTATGGGAACGCAGTTTTCTAATATTTAGATTTTTCCAGACGTTTCCAGATTTTTCATAGCGCAAGATTTTTTTCTTTTAACTAAAAATAGCTAACTAAACATACTTACTTCGTTAAAAAAAGTAATTAACTGCACCGCTATCTCTGATTGAGTACTCGAATTGTTTTCCAATCAACGCCACGAAATGGTCATCTGTCAATGACAAACGAATCGACTCGCATTCCGCCTTTATTTTTGTTTATGTCCGATTCATTGTAATTATCACGACGCCAATAAATTGCTGGCAATTTACTGTGTTCTTTTTTTAAAATGCAAGAAAGAATAAGTGCATTTTTAAAGTGATATGATAGTGATAATTACGTATTCAATGTAGGTACGGTTAGTTTTTAACCGACTTCAACAAAAAGGAGGAGGTTCTCAATTCGGCCGGTATATTTTTTTTTTTTTTATGTATGTACACCGATTACTCCGAGGTTTCTGAACCGATTTACGTAATTCTTTTTTTGTTTGATAGGGAATAGCTTCGAATTGGTCCCATAAAAATTTTATCCAGGTGGGCCCGTTAGTTTTCATTTTAGGAGCATTTTTCTAAAAAAAATACGTGTAAATTTTACGTGGATGACTTCATAACAGGCCGGTGAGGCCTGTTATCAAGTCATCCACGTAAAATTTTACATAGGTACTGATAAAAACGCAAGACTAAACTAAAAAGTATAAAATAAAAATAACTACGTTAAAAAAAACCGACTTCAAAACTAAAAAGTAAAAAATAAAAAGTTTATTAAAATAATAGGTTTGATGTCGGTGCCAAGTAAGTCAATATAATACTTACGTAGTATCTAGGCACCGACATCAAACCTATTATTTTAATAAACTTTTTATTTTTTACTTTTTAGTTTTGAAGTCGGTTTTTTTTTTGCTAGTCCATTACAAAAACTTGATTAGCATATTTTTGTCGCGATTAATTATGTGCGACACTCGAAATGCTGTGAATGATTATTTTTCCGAAATAAAGCAAGGACAAATTATTAATATGTAAGTACTAATTTAATAAAACTGCTCGTTTGTTTACTTGAATTAAAAAATATTTCAGTGATAGATAGAGCGCACTTATCAAGAAAGATTTCAAGCTACTTTTAATTCGGATGCACGGCGTAAGTAAATTACGGCTCAAACCGCTGGCTATTTAACACTGAAAGGAATTTTAATCTGTCCAGTAGTTCCTAAGATTAGCGCGTTCAAACAAACTTTACCATTATAATATGTAATAGTATATTTATAATATACTCTTTCCAGTCACTAAAATCTTCAGAACACTGTATCGAATAGGTTAGCTTCACTACAGCACAGCTTGAATGCAGGTAATATCTATTCACTTAGGTGAGTGTATTGGGGACGGCTAATCTCTTAGCGCCAGTCTCCGCGACACTGGTCTGAACGGTAGCACTTAGTTCCGTGTTGGTAAGTATTGTACGAACATGTTTGAAGTAGCCGTAGGGTGAGAAAATGTATAAAAAAAACTCAAGAGTTCCTTTTTTAAAATGTTTCGTGATCGTGTCAGGTGATTGTGTCATAGGAAAAGGAAATTCCCTTCTTTTAACGTAAGTGAGAAAGGAGGGTAATGAAATCTTTTTTTAGATTTTTCAAGGTTTTTTTCGTACCTACACTAACACAAAGTTTAACTACATTTGGCACAACATTAAACATATTAACGCTGTTTCTATAAACTGACAAATTAAGTCGTTTATCATTGTAATGAACTTCAACCCAGATTTTCATATAAAATCATCACTTTCCAGTTAATAGCGTCCGATATCAGAATATAAGCCCACTTAAAACGTAAACGTTGACAAACGGGCCTTTGAGAGCGAACATACTATGTTGACATACCTCTTATAGCTTAATTACATTATAATTTCTCTTAAAATAAAACGTAAACTTCATTAACTTAAGAGAAAAACGATTACCTACACAAAAATAATGAAGGATTGTCAACATACAAAATAAAACAATTTCCCATTCCACATTTAAAGTCAATAAAAGATGGCCGAAATTCTTAAAACAAATCGTAACACCAACTTAAGCCTGCCTATAGAAAACTAATTAAAATCGCATTAGGTCTCGTTCTAAAGTCCTGCGACAAACTTTATTAGCATTCCCATTGTCCCAAGTGAGATAATTAAAAAAACAACATAAAAATGTTGGGCTCCTAAACGAATTATTACAAACAAATTAGCATTAGAGAATTTAGCCAACGGGAGATGCCATCGTCGTACCTTCTATTTGCTAGAGATGCCGCCGGGCTTGCGGGATTCCTGCCGGGGTTACGGCATTGTTCGAAAGAGTAACCGCGCCGCGGCCCTGTACACAAAATGTTCCAGAAGGAACACGGTGGGTTTTAGTCAGTTAGAGTCTGATACTCACTCACGCTTCACCCGTAAGATTGATGATTTCTCACCAATAAAAAGAGATAAGGACAAGAGCGGTTCTCATAGTCGTATAAGGTACATTATAATAAGGTTAATCTTGTGTATGTCAATTTTGTCGCGTGCATGCATATAGATTGAAAATGTACGAATACTTATACAATGTATTTGTTGCGTTGCCTCGATCCTCGTAAATTGGCAGTCTTTCTCACATAGAAATTCCAGCCCATGGCAGCTCCGGTGAGTTAAATGCTCCAAGTAATTAACCTAGGTTAGACGCCTGAATAAATAAGGCTTACATTGTTTTGAAAACCGTAATTAAACTTTAATTGTTGTGGATTTGTAGAAATGAGTTTTATGAACTTAGTGGACCTTTGTGGCTGTGTTTTGTTTCCATGTTAAACGGATTAGAGAAAATGTACTCGGACTTTCCATTGTCGTTGTTTTTGCATTAGTTATTATCATGTCACATAGTTTATACTGTGGAGTAAAATCTTTTGTAGGAAAGAAAGGGGCAAGACCAAGAAGGTCCTAATAAAATTGATGAATTTTCTTTGAAATGGGCAAATAATCGTAACTTTATGAATATCATTGTTGAACACAATTTTGAATGTGTCTGAAAAAGATCTTCTTTAGAGTGTGAGCAGTGTTTTTGCCATGATATATTGAATACTTATTTAAGTCCTTTGACATGGTATATTAAAAATCTAGTTATTTCAACATTAGCCTGTCCAAAATAAATTACAAAATAAAATACAATCTACTCCCATTTTTGTGACATACACTTTATAAAAAACGCCGTAAAAAAATAATCACGGCGCTGTCCAAATAAAGTCCGTTTTAAATGAGGTTTTTAAAATTCTGGACCAGAGACAGACAGATTGAAAAGGTTTATTACATTCTATATTTGAATTTTCAGTGTAGTTTTCAAGCTGAGTCTACTTTAGTTAATCTTTTGCAAAAATGATGCAAAAATATTCTGAACGAACCAGCTTCTGCCAGCGGTTTCACCCGCGTCCCGTGGGAACTACTCTGCGCACCCGGATAAAAAGTAGCTTATAGCCTCCCTCGATAAATGGGCTATCTAACAGTGAAATTTTTTTTTAAATCGGACCAGTGGTTCCTGAGATAAGCGCGTTCAAACAAACAAACTCTTCAGCTTTATAATATTAGTATAGATACAAGCAACGATGGCTATCGATGCCACGCGAATTATTTTCAGCTTTAAAATGAAGCTGAAAGCTAACGCATGAATGCTTAGTTTCTGATAAGGCATCACAGAAAAAGCCTTGATCATTTAATAATAACAAATGACGAGTTCTTTTGTTTTGCGACAATGTTAGTTTACTTGAACGCGCTAACCTAAGGAACTTCTAATCAAATCTGAAAAAGTCTTTCAGTGTTAAATAACCCTTATCCAGGGAAACTACATGCTATTTCTATCCGATTGGTGTAAACAGTACCTACGACACGCGGGTGGCTCCGCCGTTAGAAGCTAGTATGAAAATAAGATTCATTACACCAGCTTACTCTACGAGCTTTTAAAATATCTACTTAATTTAAATTCTGGTCGCAAAAAACCAAATAAATCGCATTCTGTATTCACGCAGGCTTTCAATGTTATTTTTTCTTGTTTGCAAGCCTTGAGCATTTTCATGGATTTTCAGTGTTTACTTTTACCTACTCTGTTTTTCGTTTTGCTTCCATTCATCTGTATTTACGTAAATCAAGATTGGTTGAAACGAACGTTTGAATCTTTTCCTTCATATTTTTTTTTTATTATTTCAAGTAAAAAGAAAATTGCTACGAATACTTTCTCGGTATGTAATTCCATAATTTCCCGAATCTTGTGAGTCATAAAAAAATTAAAAGAAACTCACTTCCTAAAATTCTGACTATGATTTTTTGTATAAAAAATATTGAAACCAGAACTCAGTCATCAATATTTTCCATACGAAAAAGTTTCAATAGGTACACGTGCAGAACCTTTAAGCATAATGCTGGCTCTGGCAACTAGCCAAAATACCAAATAAGTAGTGGCTTTGTTCTATGAATGTTTGTTTACGCATCATGGTATTTCAAGGAAATGTTTCCTCGTAATTATTACGATTGTTATTATTACTGGATGATGGACTGGGATTATTTGGATGGAGCTTTTGTCCTTTAGCTTTTATCTGTCAGAACGTTTTTAGAATGATTATATCAGTTTGGTCTCAACTTTGAAAACTGCCTTTGAGGCATAAGCGAGTATAATAATTAGGTAGGTATTTCCTTAAACATTCTAAAATATAAATAAACCGGCGACGAGATGCCGGTTTATGAGATACAGCCTGGAGACAGACAGACAGACAGACAGCGGAGTCTTAGTAAT
The DNA here is from genome assembly GCA_002382865.2 of Heliothis virescens. NCBI lineage: Eukaryota > Metazoa > Arthropoda > Insecta > Lepidoptera > Noctuidae > Heliothis > Heliothis virescens. The sequence continues at coordinate 13,405,353 of NWSH02000525.1, read as the reverse complement.
AGGGCCCCTTTTTAATCTTCGGTTACGGAACCCTAAAAAAGCGCAACGTTAATAGGCTACTCAAGCCTACTCGAGCTTCACTTCTGGCAGCACCCGGAGTGCGACCTGACGTTTTCTTTTCTTTTGATTTAGTTTTGATTACTATAATAAAGTAAAGCATAATTAAGTACTCGATTAAGGAAACGAGAAGACTGTAGCTCAGTCTCATTTTACAGTTTATTAGGCTATAAAATGTAACCTTACGGTAACCATTATGCGTCACAAGAAACCTTTTAATGGCCAACAAACAAGAAGGTCGTTAAGAGACAGACTTGAATGTAGCACAACTTTAAGATATGCAAACGCAAATAAGTCGGTGCTGCAACAGCGTATAACGGAACGTTTTTGACATAAATCTCGTGACACGAACTGACAGCGACAATGACTGCGTCAGCTGTTTCATTCTCTCCCTTTGTATTTCTTACGTCAAAACAAAGATTTATTTTTATTCGTCCTACTTTAATTTACAGTAATTTTAAATGAAATAAACTGCTGAATAAATAGATGCACGTTAATTACACGCTATCTACGTGGTAGTCGCAATACGGAGCCATGAGTGACGGTAACAAAGCTTCTCTTAGAATAGACTGGTTCGACGGCACGTTGATTGAAGATGCAAGGCCTAATACTTCAAATAACCCTGACTTTGCTGATGAAGAGCAACCAGAACCGAAAACAGAGGCCAAGCCTCAATTCACAGATAAGAAACCGATTGGTTTCAAGCGCCTTCTCGACATCTCAACATTACAACCTCCAATTTTAAATTTAGAAGTATCCCATAGACCCGGATTCTGGAATCTTCTAGATGAAGACGAACTAAAAGGTGATTTTATAGTTTTAATTGTAAGAATACTGGCAAACGTATACAAGACCTTGGAACCAGGAGAAAATTCAAAAATTGTTAAATTGTTGAGAACCCGGTTTCAGAATTCAAACTTTTTGGTGAACATTAAAAACTATTTGGATGAATTACCCAGTGTGAAGATTGTTGAAAAGAGATTGAATTCCCAGCTTTGGGATGATGCAGAAGCATTTTATGTGAATATATTGAATCTCTGCGAAGGTATTATAAACTTTGAAAGAGATAATTTGGAGTTTATGAAAGAAATATTAGATTTGTTGGAAATAACAGAGGTTAGTGCTTTTGGTGTGCGTGAAGAGCACACTGAAAGATTCAATAATGATCTTTTTGTGAGGATTGAAAACTTGAAAAATAAGGCAATGAAATTGCTGAAAGATGAAGTAAGTTACTTTTAATAATTTTAAGTGAAAGTTTAGATTTTTAAATCATAAATAACTTAGTATATTTAAAACTGTTTTCAGCACACGGGTAAATATGACAAATATAGATAGATAGATAGATAGATATACTTTATTAGGTACACCAATTTTTACATTTTTGATCCTTAAACTACTTACAAAGAAGGTGACATAATGGGCGGTCTTATCGCTAAGAGCGATCTCTTCCAGACAACCTTAGGATGGATTGAGAGATTGATTGAAATATGGGTGAGGCTCACAAAAAATGTACTTCAGCTATATTTTTTGTGAGCCGAATTTTGAGTAAAGACAAAAAAATTCGTAAGGACTGAATAAATTAATCGATTAGTTTCCTGTGTTGGATATTATTCGCCTGCTCATGTCGGGTCATTTAAATTTATAATTTATTTAAATTTAACCAAAAATAAACCAGTACAACAAACTGCTTACATCTTGTTTCATAGAAAATTTAAACGTGTCCACCCCTAATAGAATATATATTTTTTTTATTTCATCGTGTATATACTGTTTATCGTAACATCTTAGTAATATATGAAGTATATGGGAATAAAACTACTATCCCAATAGTAGATTTATTAGATTATGCAAAAAATTATAAAAATATGACTTCAAAAACAAATGTGCCTATAATATTTCACGTGTGTTACAAACAATGTGTTACGTAGTAGTTTTTTTGTAATAGACAGTAGCAACACTTGTGATGTTTTTTTTGTGAAGGCAACATTACTACTTTCAATATGAAATATCAGTGTCCTGTCAGACATCTTAGTTTTTGTGGAAAAAGCAGTACTCGCGTGTGTGTTATTTTCGTACTTGGATTTTAGCAACTTTTCGGAAGCAATTTTGCATGGTAAGTAATAATATAGTATTTTTTAAGGGCAAGGAAGTTAAGAAGGATATATATATTATTAAATAATGTAGTTTTTCCCTACTTTGGATTGCATTTAGATATAATACACGACTTTTAGGCTATATTATTCACGTGTGTTTGTTCACGTGTGTTGCGTGTGTTACGAATTTGTGTTATGTAACACACGTGAAACGTGTAAAGCTTAGTGCACATTGCAATATTTTCATCAACAGCGTGACATACTGTACATCACTGCACAAAGGCCTCCTAAGTTGTTTTTTTTTT
>NWSH02000525.1:13327730-13343927 GCA_002382865.2 Heliothis virescens | reverse complement strand
AACGCTGAAACTAGCGGTGCCGCGCCGCTACAATTGGCGGTGCCGCCACTGCCAATTCTCGCGTTGGTAAAATTTGACACGTTCGTATACGTTGACCTGCTGTCGTCTGTACATTATTGATAGTTAATATTATCATGGCACTAGAAAAATTAAGGTCTGATCCTACCGTTTACTTGATCACATTGTTTTGTTTTAGGACTGCTGAAGGGAAGATACTGCTAACGGCTTTCCCTGTACCTCAGTCTGCCAGCGGGCTTGAACTTCAACGCAGTAAGTATTTTATTTGTTACTAGCTTCCGCCAACAGTTTCACCCGCGTCCCATGGGAACTACTCCGCGCACCCGGATAAAAAGTAGCCTATGGCCTTCCTCGATGAATGGGCTATCTAACACTGAATTTTTTCGTATCGGACCAGTAGTTCCTGAGATTAGCGCGTTCAAACAAACAAACTCTTCAGCTTTATAATATTAGTATAGATTTGACTTTGCGGCAATTGTACACGCGACTGGCATAGCAAGCAGATAAGTACAGACGACAGCAGGTCAACCTACCCGAATGTGTCAAATTTTACCAGTCGAACATTAACCTTCCATAATCAGAAATTTGACAGATTGAAGTCAGTTGATGTCTGTACACCATCTGTCTTGTCTTGTGATCTATGATTTTTCTTAAGTCGTGGTAAATGCTTCCTAAGGCACGAGACAAAAGACGTCGGGTGAGGATGACGCGTGGACAGGATGAAGACGGGGTGCCATCAAATTATAACTTTGTTATTCATACATTTGTATGAAAATCAAAGTTACTTTTTGCTGTCCGAAAAATGATTGTATTTTGGCTAGTTGTAGGTATAGGTATATATAATCCTACCAAAAACATACTGTAAAAAACTAGCCAAGTCTCTATGGAACTGCTTGTTTATCTCTAAAAAGTAATGAAATCTAGACAAAGTCGTGCTGAGTCTTAGGTTTCTTACTGCGATTTTTTTACTATAACAGTTAATGTTATATGACTGACCGCTGACTTGTACCCAGTTACTTATAAAGAATGTTCAACGGCCAGTCATCACATTAACTGTTGCAGTAAAAAAATCGCAGTAAGAAACCTAAGACTCAGCACGACTTTGTCTAGATTTCATTACTTTTTAGAGATAAACAAGCAGTTCCATAGAGACTTGGCTAGTTTTTTACAGTATGTTTTTGGTAGGATTATATATACCTATACCTACAACTAGCCAAAATACAATCATTTTTCGGACAGCAAAAAGTAACTTTGATTTTCATACAAATGTATGAATAACAAAGTTATAATTTGATGGCACCCCGTCTTCATCCTGTCCACGCGTCATCCTCACCCGACGTCTTTTGTCTCGTGCCTTAGGAAGCATTTACCACGACTTAAGAAAAATCATAGATCACAAGACAAGACAGATGGTGTACAGACATCAACTGACTTCAATCTGTCAAATTTCTGATTATGGAAGGTTAATGTTCGACTGGTAAAATTTGACACATTCGGGTAGGTTGACCTGCTGTCGTCTGTACTTATCTGCTTGCTATGCCAGTCGCGTGTACAATTGCCGCAAAGTCAAATCTATACTAATATTATAAAGCTGAAGAGTTTGTTTGTTTGTTTGAACGCGCTAATCTCANCATCTGTAATAGTTTGGTTGGGCTCTTCTGTTTTCTAATCAGGGTCACAAGGTACTCCAGATCTTCGATTATCCTAGTTTTTGTAGTTTTCCCTTTATGTGGCCATTAAACCCTAACTCTGTACCGAATTTCAGCTCTCTGAGATTATGGGAAGTACTAGTTCTATTTTGATGATCATGAGTGAGTGAGTGTCGAAAATATGAAACTTTGCTTACGCTTAGCTTCGGAACTAAATTACCTACAGACTTGAAATTCTGGTTTTTAAGTATGTGATTATAGCTTTCTGGATGCCCAAAATTTTTGCGTTCTGGTCTTATCCAAAGGTTCTCAAATAGGGGCCTCAAAATGCGGCGAAATGGTTCCAGTAAAGGATGGTACGGCAGTGTTTGCTTTGCGCTCGACTTGGCGGGGNCACAAGGTACTCCAGATCTTCGATTATCCTAGTTTTTGTAGTTTTCCCTTTATGTGGCCATTAAACCCTAACTCTGTACCGAATTTCAGCTCTCTGAGATTATGGGAAGTACTAGTTCTATTTTGATGATCATGAGTGAGTGAGTGTCGAAAATATGAAACTTTGCTTTCGCTTAGCTTCGGAACTAAATTACCTACAGACTTGAAATTCTGGTTTTTAAGTGTGTGATTATAGTTTTCTGGATGACCAAAATTTCTGCGTTCTGGTCCTGTCCAGAGGTTCTCAAATAGGGGCCTCAAAATGCGGCGAAATGGTTCCAGTAAAGGATGGTACGGCAGTGTTTGCTTTGCGCTCGACTTGGCGGGGGCACTGCCGTGCCCCCAAATAGTACGGAACCCTTCATGCGCGAGTCCAACTCGCACTTGGCCGGTTTTTTAGGGTTCCGTAACCAAAGGGTAAAACGGGACAGTCTTAGCTATTTATTAAATGTATTTTTCGCTTTTCAGTGCTTTCCGAAGTCGGTTTTTCGTAAAAAGTGTCCTAAACCTTCTCCTAAGTCTGAAAGATACTAAGTTGAAAACCGCATGAAAATCGGTATAGTTAATAGCGAGATAATCGCTCACATACATACATACAAGTCAAACCAGAACCTTATTTTTTTGAAGTCGGTTAAAAATGCTTTCTACACACCTGTACTCGTTATGTCTTGCCGCCCATGAAGTTTCGAAAAAAGTATCGGTTCTAATACGGGTCTTTTTGAAATTCCAGGTAGCACCACTTCTCAGTTATGGACTTCAAGATTCAGAAGTCCACGGCGGCTGCTGTCTTCGCCTGCTTCGTCGGATGGCGGCGCAACTCAGAAGAATTAATGTCCTACGCAAGGACCCGAAAATAAATGAAAAGCAGATATTCGGAAGATAATTTTTACTTTTATTTTTTTATGTTTTTGACGCTTGAATTTTTTTTTTCTTTGCCGTGAGATTCTGATTCGAAAGTCAGAATGGAATTCAAAACTGAGTTGCGTTAATTACATTTGGGAACTCTTTTTTAGAAATTTTAATTGTCAAATTACTTTTTTTTGTTTTCTGACATTTGAATATTTTCTTGATATTCAGATTTGAAATTCAGAATGGAATTCAAAATTGCGATGGTTGATGCCATTCGGGAAGTCTTTTTAGAGGCATTTTTATACTGTTGTAAATTTTACTAGATTTTTTCTAATATACCTATAGTAAATTAGGGAATAACTACCAAGTATTTTGTTTCTTGCGTTTGTATGCCAAAGAACAGTTACAATTTTGATTCTAAAATTGCTTCTGTCACAGTAAAGACCGCTGCATACGTGTCGATTTTTTGTTGGGACGGAACGGGCAATTTTGGAAACATGTTTCATAATGTCTTTCAACTCCACCTTGAAGGGCCCGGTTCTCCTCTATTTATGACAAAAAAAAAACTTATATTTCTAACATTGCGATTTTGTTTTAAATTTTTCTTTACACTATTTCTTTGAATTTTTAATACTGAAACGAAGTTGTCGAATTTTATTGACCTTTGCGGCAATTAAGTCGGGACTATCGTGATTGTTTGATGATCAGATATTCACAAATCGACAGATTGATACTTCGATTCTTTGGTGAGTGATCTCAGTACTTTTTTTTGGTATGGCATCTCGCAATTCAACCTAAGAGGCCGTGTACTGCTTAATCAGACTTTCCCTGTGGATGCCTAGAATTTAAGGCCTCCAGCCAGGGGTAGCCTGTGGGGTACGGACCTCGGCTTAGGGCGTCGCTGGGGGAGGACAGCAAGGGACAGGCTCAATCGGATTCATTATTTAATGGGGATTTTAAAGCTAATGGCTCAGCTCGCGGGCTGGCTCGTGCAAGGGGGCGTCTATTGGGACGTCGCGGCGAACCTCAGCGGCGAGGTTTGAACTAACGCGACAAGTAGGTTGGCGTGTTTTTTTAGTTTCCCCTTTGTGGTAGGTTGTCCTATCGTTTCTAATTATGCTATAGTTAGCTATGGCTGGGCTGTGTAAGTACGGCTTAAGGAATGTCTCTTGAACGAGAAGAATGTCTATCCTATGCGTATTGAGGAAGGTGGCAATCTCTTCGCTTTGTCCGAGAATGCTTTTGGCATTAAAATAGCCAAGCCTAAGGGACCTAGGTTTAATTTTGGATATATTATCCATCTTTATTTTTTTTAATGAGGTAGGTTTTGGATTTCCTGCGTTATGTCGGAGAATTCTCTTATGACCGACCAGAGTTTAATGATATCGTCGTTGGTGGCGATTATCTTATCTGAGAGTTGTTGAGCTCTATTGCTCATGAGTACACTAAAGGTACTCAGAATAACGTCCATGGAATTGAACGTTGAAGAGGGCGCGATGGCCTTGGGTATCGTTTGCGCGAGTTTACGGGCGCAGGGGTAAGGGAGTCAAGCTCGCGGGTGCCGCGATGGGATTAGCCATCAAGGCGGGGATTGATGGAGGCTGTGTCGGCCTCAGGGCTGGGAAAACTCTGGTGGTTGAGAGCGTTCCATGGACAGGGTCGTTGTGGGGTGAGCCGCTCGGGAAGTTGAGCGGTTGGGAGCCTCACGGAGGGGCTTTCTCTTTGCTGGCGGGCGTTTGCACGCTTAGCCAGTCTAGGAGAGATTTTTGGGGCCTTTGGGCAGCCACGGTAGTTGGCTGGGTGGCCTGAAGCACCGCCGCAGAGTACACCGCTGGGAGGCTCTGTGGTGCACAGGGTACGGTCTTTGGGTCGCGGGCAGTCTGAGGTGCCGTGATCGCCTAGGCATTTGACGCGTCTAGGCTGGGCGAAGCAATTGCGCTGTGAGTGGCCCCACAGTTGGCCATTAAGGCATTGTGTGATTATGGCAGTCTTTTTTGGTTTCTCGATAGAGATCCCTGTCAGACTGCATACTGACACAATGCCGAAGATCGGGTGGATTTTTGAGTCCGTGGGCTCACAGACTACTAGCACCATGTCGAATGCGGCTCCGCCGCGGGCACGGTGCATCCGGTGGACGTGGGTCACCGGGATATTCTGTGCCTTTAAGTCAGACATAATGTCTTCAGATGGGATCTCTTTCGGGATCCGGGTAATAACTACTCTGAGGGGTTTCTCCTCAGGGAGGGAATAAGTATGGAATGAAACATTCCTTACTTGGAGGGCTTCAGTTAGTTCTCTGTAGTCACCCGAGATGGGGACTATGATTTTAATACCGTTACCGGTATTGGAGGCGGATGTATAATTGATCTTACGATCGACACATAATTTGGACAATTCGGTCCGTTTCGTCTTATCTTGCAGATAGATAGGCGGCGGGGGTTTCGATTTGGATGCGCTCTTGGATGCGGGAGGACGAGGTATCCATCGCATCGGGGTTATTTATCTCAGGTGCGCTAGGCAGCTGCGAAGCGTGCATTGTCTCTGGGACAATTTTGTTAGTTACAATGTCCGCAGCTGCGGTGCGCAGCTGCGAAGCGAGCATTGTCGGGGTGACAATGGGATTAGAAACAATGGCCGCAGCTGTGGGTCGGCCATTGTTTTGGATAGGGGCTTATCGCCCATTGTCTGCGAGACAATGGGCTTATCAGAGGATGTCGCAGCTGCGGAATGCGGCTGCGATACTGACGATGTTGCCGGGGCGGCTTGATGGATTTTGCGCGTAATGCGCGGATCACTTATGTTAGGGGAAAAGGCCATCAGCCTTTCACCATATTTGGCGACGAAAAATGGGTCTCCTAGCAATACCTCTAGGAGGAAATCAGTTAGGTCGGAGGCCATCTTCCCTAAGGTTGAGGGCCAACCGACCGTAGCGGGGGCTAAACTATCTCTAACTCCCCGGGTGGATGGGCTCGGGGATGTGTAACCCTCCCTGCCGGGTATAGGCAGGGAGGTGTGTACCTATTGGTGAGCCCTAAGCTTGTTAACCGTTCGCCAATCTTAATGTGCGAACGGGCGCTAGCCAGTCCAGTGCGAAGACTGTAGAGACACCCGACCGATACTAGGTGTGTAGCTGTGGAAGGAAAACAGATGCAAGGCATGACTAGGAGATCCCCCAAGGCCGAAATCCAAGCTCCCGTCCAATTGACTGCCTCACCCTGATGGGGTTTGGCGGGTGTGATTGGGTCAACACCCTCTCGGCTTCGTTGGCACCGTAAGGTTTCCACCGAGAACCACGAAACTGTGGTTTTTACCCAAAGGGGGTCAAGTGAATCTACTTGACAACGTACGTATTAAGAAACAGGATAATCGTCCACCGCTTTGAAAAAAACTGCTTTTGATTTAAAATGTGTAGTCGACAGAGCGACTACTGTTATCGGATAAGACAATAGGCGTGACGAACGTTATCGCAGAGCGACACGTCCGTGCACGGCGAGAGTCAAATGCGAAGTCACGCGTCAATGTGGGACGGTCGCGGCGCCCCCGTCAGGGGGCGCGCCGGACGAGCCACGGGGCGAAGCCCCTTGTCCGCGGGATCCAGCCGCTGCCCGTGAATACGGGCAGGTCCTTGTGTTGCCTACACGGAGGCTAGGCGCGTGCAGAGGTGCTTGATATGAAACCAAGCAGATGCATCCGCACGCGCGAACATGCCCTCGCTGAGCCGGCGCAAAAATCCGTCCAGGCTCTCAATCTTGAGGTCCCGCTGTATGACGTCGTTCCTCACATAGCGAGGGGCCTGCGTGACTAGGCGCAGCGCTACACTCTGCTGCGCCTGCAACAGCTTCCTGGACCCCTCACTAGTGAGGGCGTACCAAGCTGGGGCGGCATATGTTAGGATAGGCCGTCTTGTACACCCCCAGCTTGACTTTCAGCGGAAGGTGGGACGAGAGCACTGGCCTGAGCAGGGCGCGAGGTACCCTGCCCTTGTTGGCGACCTGCCGGGCGTGAGGACCCATGGTGAGAGCCAGTCGATGGTGACGCCTAGGTACTTGACCCGGCGCGACCACTCGATACTGGCGCCTTGAAGTTGAAGCCGGGGAGGGTGGCGGGGGCAACCTGTGAGAAGCGCCTGCGTCTTACCCACGTTCACCGACAACCGCCACTTGGACAGCCACGCGGGGAGGAGGTCGAGGACGCGCTGCATCTTGACGATGGCGTGCCGCGCGCTCAACGATGTTGTGATGTACGCGGCATCGTCAGCGTACAGCGCCAGTGTCGAGTCCTCCGTTGAGGGAATGCCGTCCGTCGGTGTACCGTGAGTAGCAGACGGGCGAGAGGCAGCTTCCCTGCGGCACTCCCGCGCCCAACGGGCGCGCGCTTGAGAGCGCGCACTCAACCACCACCCTGTAGGTACGTCCTGAAAGGAAGCTAGAGATCACCTTGGTTATGCGACGGGGCGTATCCGACGTGGAGATCTTGTATACTAGACCGGGGTGCCAAACCCGGTCAAATGCCTTTTCCATGTTAAGGAATACTGCAACGGCGTACTCCTTCCTGTTCGCCGTGTTGGCGAGATGGTGCAGTACCCTCGACAGCTGAAGCGTCGTGCTGTGTTCCGCCCTAAATCCGAATTGTTCCGGGCGTGGTGTTACGTGAGGTATAAGGTGCCGCAGCAGGAGTTTTTCGAACACCTTGGAGATGGTGGGCAGCAGCGTGATGGGCCGATAGCTCTCAGGCTTCAGCACATTTTTCTGTGCCTTGGGCAGCATAATAACGCGCCCCTCCTTCCACGAGCCAGGGAAAGTCCCCGTGCGCAGTATCCCCGTGTACAGGCGCGCCAAGGCCGCGACCGTACGGTGCGGCAGGTGGCGCAGCGCTGTGTTGGTGATACCGTCAGCACCGGGGGCCTTCTTCACCTTCGTTCGGAGTATGGCGCGTCTTACTGCGCAAGGCGAGAAGTATATTGGGTCTTCATCAGGAGCTATCGGCGGTGCGAAGTAGTTCTCCAGGTGTTGCTCGACTGCTGCGACGTGTTCCTCGTCAGCGGCGTCGTTAGGGCGGAATTGACGCTCCAGGTGCGCGGCAAAGATCTCCGGTCTGACGCGATATATCTGAGTGCCCCGCCGCTGTCCAGCAGCGGCCGCACAGGAGCTGGGGCGCTCGACAGCTGTCGGCACAGTCTGTGTATGGACGGCCAGTCACCGTCGACAGCGTCGAGATGCGCCTCTCAGCTCTCGCTGCTGAGCGTGCGCAGCTCGGCCTTGATTTCCTCCGCGAGACGGTTTACGACGGCCTTCTCCGTCGGGCATCGTGTTACTTGCCACCGCTTGCGTAGGCGCCTCTTCTTGGCAATGAGCTCCCTCAGTCGGTGGGGCAGGGGGGGGTGAGCGATCGCCCCCTGCAGGCTTCCTGTATCTGGGATTGTCGCCTCTTCGAGGGCGCCCTGGATGCAGGCGGTGACCTCTTCAGCCAGGCCGTCCAGGTGTACAGCGGAGACGACGGGCCGAGTCGATCTCTATCTTGTCCTTGAAGATGTTCCAGTTTATGGTGCGACGTGGCGCAGCGGGACGCTGTCACGTCGGCATTCCGGATAAGACGACAAGTACAGGATGGTGATCGGACTGCATCTCGTCGTCGAGAGCCGTCGCCCCTGTTCGTTTGACTTAGTGGAGTTCCACGCTGAGTGCTTACAGTTGAGGTCGCCGGCGATAAGTACTGCGGCGGCTGGCGGCGGCAGAAGCGCCCGCAACTCCGCGAGATTGAGGCGGGTCGCTGGCGGCTTGTAGCACGCGTAGAGGCCGACGTCCTCGCCGGCCACGTGCACCTGCACACCCAGCGTGTTGATGGACGACTCTTCTTCTCACAAGCACCGCCAGACCACGGTACCGCGCTTGATGAGCCGACGTTTCGTCCCGCCTGTATACGACGTAACCAGGGAACCGCGTCCGATCCGCTGGTCCCAGGTGTGTCTCACTGATGAGCGCCACGTCGATGTCTTCGGAGTTGAATAAATGCCGGAGGGGGATGACCTTGCATCCGCAGGCCACGGGCGTTCCAACGCAGAATCCTCAACGGCCTAGCCATTGTAGAGGACCAAGACTGCTGTCAAACCGTCGAGGACCGCTTCTTCCCGGAGCGCCTTGATGACCCCGAGAAGGATCTGGATGGCGCACGCTGTTCTTGATGGTTGTGGTGTGCCGGCGCTCCCTTGTTGGCGGCGCGGCTGCGGAGGCAATGTTGTACGTACCGGAGCTCGGGACGGCACGCTTTCAATAGGTGTTTCCGGCCCTGGTACGGGCTACGGCTACTGCTGCCTTGCCTTTTCCGGTCGCAGCCGCGGCGCGCGCCGGCGCCTGCGCCGTCACGGGAGCAAGGTCAGATGTTGCTGTTGGTTGTCGTTGCGCGGCGGCGGCTTGGGGTTTCTTCCCCCTCTTGCCGCCGCGATACCCCCTCCTGCGTCGTTTCGGCGCGGTGTGGGTGTCCTTCCTTGTGGGCCCGTTGGCCGCCGCCATCAGGCTAGAGGGCGCGTCCGCCTCCTGTAGCGGCGCGTCGGTCCGGAGGCGTGGCTGTGTAATGGCCATAGTGCCGGCTCGCCTGTTTCTGGCTTCTATTATGAATGTGGGGCACCGTACGCTGCACGCTGGGTGCTCCCCGCCGCAGTTGGCGCACGTCAGTGGCGCCTCTCGCGGGCGGGGGCAGTCGAGCGCGCGATGCTCCTCCCCGCATCGCACACAGGCGAGCAGTCGGTGGCAATGGTGGCTGCTATGGCGGAATTTTTGGCACCGGTGGCACTGGGCGGGGCCACGCTTGCCGCGCCACGCCTCTATCCTCACACCGCGCATGTTGAGGAGAATATTGGTATCGTAAATGCTGCGGAAGTCCTGTCTTGAGGACTGCGTGGAACACGCAGCCGGGGCGCCCTTTCTCGCCTTGATGTGGCGGACATACTCCGGCTGGTATCCCTGCAGTTCCTCGAGGATCTCCTGGGGATCGGTTTCTGCCGGAATGGCCACCTTCACGCTGCGCTCCGCTGGCAGCGAGTAGCGAACCATGAAAGGCTGCTCTCTCCTTCCAGAGTGGTCAGGTACCGCTGGACCACCCTGTATTCTTCGGGAAACCTAGTCGTTGCCGGGGCGTCTTGATTGATTTTGCGCGTAATGCGTGGATCCCTGATATGGGGAGAGAAGGCTTTTAACCTTTCGCCATATTTGGCGACGAATAAGCGGTCCCCTAATAGAACCTCTAGGAGGAACTCTGTTAGTTCGGTGGCCATCATCCCTAGGGATGAGGGCCAACCGGCTGATATTGGATTAAAACTATCTCTAACTCCCCGGGTGGATGGGTCCGGGGATGTGTAACCCTCCCTGCCAGGTATAGACAGGGAGGTGTGTACCTATTGGTGAGCCCTAAGCTTGTAAGCCGTTCGCCAATCTTAATGTACGAACGGGCCCTAGCCAGTCTAGTGCATAGGGTGTAGAGACACCCGACCTACACTAGGTGTGTAGCTGTGGAAGGAAAACAGATGCAAGGCACGACTAGGAGATCCCCCAAGGCCGAAATCCAAGTTCCCGTCCAATTGACTGCCTCACCCTGATGGGGTTTGGCGGGTGTACTTGCACGGCTTCGTTGGCACCGTAAGGTATCAACCGAGAACCGCGAAACTGGGGTTTTTACCCAGAGGGGGTCAAGTGAATCTACTTGACACGTACGTTTGACGTACCAACACATACGTTTAATCACTGGACATTTGACGCATCTAGGTTGAGCAAAACAGTTGCGCTGTGAGTGACCCCACAGTTGGCAACGGTGGCATTGCGTTATAATGCCCGACTTTGTCGGCGTCCTTACCAGCCACGTGCACCTGCACACCCAGGGTGTAGATGGAGTCTTGTCTTGAGATGAATAGGGGAGCTGCTGAAGGACGACTCTTCTCTTCACAAGTACTGCCAGATCACGGTACAGGTGATGTTGGGCCGACGTCTCGTCCCGCCTGTACACGACGTATCCCGGGAACCGCGTGCGATCCGCTGGTCCCAGATGTGTCTCACTGATGAGCGCCACGTCGATATCTTCTTCCTTGAGTAGTAGCCGGAGGGGGGTGGCCTTGCTACGCAGGCCACGGGCGTTCCAGTGAAGGATCCTCAACGGCCTAGCCATTGTAAAGGGCCAGTACTGCGGTCAAGCCGTCGAGGACCGCTTCCTCCGGGTTGGTGTCGGTAGCAGAGATGAGAGCTGTGCCTAAATTTCTGGCACCGGTGGCACTGGGCGGGTCCGCGTTTGCCGCGCCACGCCTCAATTTCACACCCCGCATATTCAATAGAATGTTGACGTCATATATGGTTCGGAAGTCCGGGGTCCTCTTGAGGACTGCGTGGAACACGCAGCCGGGGCGCCCTTGTCTCGCCTTGATGTGGCGGACGTACTCCGGCTGATGTCCCAGCTCCTGCAGCTCCTCAAGGATGTCCTGAGGTTCGGTGTCGGCCGGTAGGCCCCTGATGGCCACCTTCACGCTGCGCTCCGCTGGCAGCGAGTAGGCGAACCATGAGAGGCCGTTCTCGGCTTCCAGGGTGGTCAGGTACCGCTGAACCACACTGTACTCCTCTTCCGACTCCGGGGTAAATCGCACTCCGCCCTGGTACGGCCGGGCACGGGGCGGGAAGCCCAACCGTTGGCGCAGCACTCGAAAATGCGCGGCCCAGTCGGGCATTCGCTCCATCACCAGCGGCGGGTACCGGACGGGCTTCTTCTTCGTTTGGGGGGGGCTGAGGTGGCCGCGTCTTCATTCCCCGAGTGAGGCGCCTCCATCGCCATCGGCGGGGGCGTGTTGCGCCGCGCGATTCCGCGAAGGACGGGGGCGACGTATCTTCGTGGCACTTAGCTTCTTCGTCGTCCTCCTTCTCGCGGCTCTCTTCTGGCAGCGTTGCGCCCTCGCCGGGGGCCTGGCCGACGCCTGGGAAAACCACAGGCGTTGTGGTGTCGCCGAGCTTGACCTTGAGTACACCAAGCTGCAGCTGAGTGCAGTGGAGCGCTCTTATAAAACTTTCAACATTGATTTATCACTGTTTATTGCACTTTTTTTCATCGTCACGACATTACGCTTTGCTTTTTTCCTTAAGTTTCCCGTTTTTCCTCCGTTCTCAGTAGGAAGTTTAAATATCAGAGAATTCTTGTGATTGTGGCACTGTGTGGGCCCCAATTGCCCATACAGAACCACAACGCCATTGTCTTATGTAGTTTGGCATTGTCAGACAAATCAACGATTAAAAAATGTGACTTGTTCTTTACGCATATCAAGTACTAGCTTCTGCCCGCGACTTCGTACGCGGAACATGTCGCTTATGCCAGCGATAACGGGTCGTCAAAATGAAAGATCTTAAACGTCTGATGTCGAATTCTAAGAGCCCGGGAAATCGACGGGTTGCGCGAGACGATTCGAGATGTTTCAGACTTATCATACCATACCATTGCATTGCATTGACTGCCTTTTTATAGAATGTATGGACAACGCCATATATCGGTAAAAGTGAACACTTATCGGAGCTAGTTACGCGCGAGAAAGCTACATAAAGCAGTCCGTGTGAAAAACAGCGACACCGTCACACAACGAAGGGCAGAAACAGCTTTAATTTTCATCGATTTAGCTTAAAAACTGACGGAGTTTCATAGACACTTACCCCCCCTTTTTCACCCCCGTTAAGGCAGAATTTCCAAAAATAATTATTGCGTCATTCTTAATTTCTAACCAAATAGCCAAATATTAATTTTAATCGAATTAGCTTCAAAACTGACGGAGTTTCATACAAACTTAACCCCTCCTTTTTACCCCCTTAAAAAGCGAATTTCCAAAAAAAAATATAGCCTAAATGTTATTCTGATATATAAGCTATATGTCTGCCAAGTTTCATCTAAATCCGTCCAGTGGATCCTGAGATTAGCGTGTGCAAACAGACAAACAAACAAACAAACAAACATACAAACAGACAAAATTTTTTTTTCGAATTCTTACTCTTCTTTCAATTTCTAATAACCCTACATATTTTGTTTTGTAAAAATATTAAATGTACAGACACGATTTTTTTACTGTTTTATTATATGTATAGATTGTATATGTTCCTTGTAATTATATAGTGACACCGAATCTTTCGTTCAGTTGACAGCTGTCAGTTTTCAAGGGACGACTGACTTTTTTGTACTGACTGACAGCAACTGTCAACTGCGTCAAAAAAACGGTCAGACCAGTCATGAGTATAGGTAGATATGTAGGTACAGATAACAGCAGGTCACGGTACCCGAATCTGTCAAATTTTACCAGTCAAACATTAACCTACCTCTATTGTGATATGATTGAAAATCTATTGCAGAAATTTGACAGATTGTGGTAACTTGATGTGCTGTCATTTGTACAATTATCTTGTTTATGGTGAACTTTTTAGAAAACAAAAATATATTTTTATTTCTGAATATTTTCTTGTTGGGTCTGATGTTATTGTTATACATGTTAAGGTCTATGAGCTGTTTTAATAACAAGATACTACAAGAGTTCAGTTTCACAGGTTTCAGATAAAATTCTAGATAGCTTTATGACAGATAGGTACTGTTATGGAAACGTTTTTAATGTTGACTAGCCGTTTTCCCGCGGTTTCACTCGCATCCCGTGGGAATTACTGCCCGTACCCGGATAAAATATAGCCTATGTCACTCGTGGATAATGTAGCTTTCGAATGGTGAAAGAATTTTTAAAATCGGTCCAGTAGTTTTTGAGCCTATTCATTACACCCAAACAAACAAAGTTTTCCTCTTTATAATATTAGTAGAGATTACTTTTGTTTAGCATGATCTGTCAGATAGTTATCTAAAACTCTATCTGGAACCTGTGAAACTGACTGTAAACGTTATTTAATTACAAGAATAAATATTATTATCATAAATATGTACCGATTGAACAAATTCTATTGACTCTATAAATTGTAGTTAAGTGGGACTGCTAAACTCATTAGTCAAATATTTATTTGTTTGTTAAGGTATGTTACAGATGTTATTAAATAATGTTATTTATAGTACAGACAGCACATCAAATTACGACAATCTGTCCAATTTCTGCGAAGATTTTTACTACTGAAGCTACTGAAGACTTTCTTTCAGATTGTGGTAGGTTGATGTGCTGGTGTCTGTACCTATAGTTTAAAGACCTTTTTCAGGCGTTGCAAATGTGTGCCCTTTTAAAGAAAACATTAATAATTCCCTTACGAAGAAAATTGTATCTATAATTACATTATATTTTAAATTGAAAGTTAAAAATAATGTTAGAGATTATCAGTATTACCTAAGTTTAAGTTTAATTGTTTTCCAATTAATTTTATTACAATTTTCTCTAAACCAGGTGCGCCATCCTGTATCTAACTTGTTGTAAACTTTGCTGTGCCCGACCGGGTCCATAATTGATCCAATGTTTTTGACATACAAACTGTTATTATGTAAGTACCTACATTATAGAATGCGATAAAGTATTGAGTATTGAGTATTTTTTTCATTGCCGATGTTCAACAAACCATTGTATTCTGTGGTACAAAAATAAATATATTTTTTAACAATAACTAAAGGTTTTATTTCTATGTTTGCAAGCATATCCTGATTACACTAATAACTAGCTTCCGTAACACGTAAGAAACTATCGTAAGTTGTAAAAAGTTCTAAGAAATTACTGAAATGGAAGCCAACGGAAGTTTTTCTTTAACATAAACTAGCTTCTGTCAGCGGCTTCGCCCGCTTCCCGAGGGAACTATTTCCCGTACCCGGATAAAAAGCCTGTTGGTCTATTCTATCTTTGTACCAAATTTCATCAACATCGGCTCACTGGTTTAGGCGTGAAAGCATTACAGACAGACAGACAGAGTTACTGTACAGTACGGAAGTAGGGATTGAACATGAACCTTCCATCTAAATATATAAAACTCAGAGGTGACTGTCTGACTGACAGAGAGATCTATCAACGCACAGCCCAAACCACTGAAGGGATCGGGCTGAAAAAATTTGGCATGCAGAAAGAAGAAAGGATTTCCCGAAATTTCCACGGGAACGGGAAAAAACTGAATTTTAAGTAGGTATTGCGAAACCGAAGCCGCTAGCAGTAGCTAGTTTTTACGATAAAGTTGAAAATCTATTAAAAAAGACAGATTGAGGTGGTAGGTTCATATGCTGGACTCTGTAGGTACAGACAACAGCAGGTCAACCTACCCGAATCTGTCAAATTTTCCCAATCGAACATTAACCTTCCACTATTGTGAAAAGGTTGAAAATATATTACACAAATTTGACAGATTGTGGTTACTTGATGTGCTGTCGTCTGTACTTATTCTATTTTTTTACTGGTACAACTTCAAGCAAGCCTAATATGATCCATTTATTAAGGAAGTTTATGCGCAATGCATTATTTTAATTCCCTCAGATTACGGGCAAAGCCATGGGAAACAATAAGCATCTAAATAAACCGAGCCTTAATACTAAGGGTCATAGCTCATTAGAGCCACCCGGCACCCACTCTGCACCGCCTCGTCGCGCGGCATCCTCTCGTTGTCGACAGGTGGTCCACGGGTGGACCCCGTGTTATCACTAATAAACGTCGCGCGGTCAACCAGTGGACCCCGCGCTGGCCGCTGGTGGACGCCGCGTGGTCTACGACTGGAGACCGGTTAGTCCAGGAATTTTCATGTAGTCTGCTAACCTGATCCACTCGCGGGCAGCGCGCATTCAACGCAAGGCAAGCGTGCGAGCAGCATGTTTTCACCGAGTGGTCCACCCGCCGTCCGCACGTGGAGGGCTTGCGACTAAGGCGATGCGGTGTTGCTACGTAGTTGATGTAGTGAGCGCATACTCATACAAGTTCATATAAAGAATACTAACCGTACAAGGCGAGGCGTTGCGGAGTTGGTGCCGGGTGGCTCTAATGAGCTATGACCCTAACTCCACTTTCCGTCTGTCTGCCACGACTGTCACCAGGTTGCCGCCTCGTCTCATGAATCGGTGGAGTTATATACCTACTTTATTTCAGTAGGCACCCAACTAAAGGTTTTGACAATACTTTTTATATAAAAACTCATTTGAAAATCAAATGCGGCTCAATATCAATGTAAATACAATCCCACCAAAAACATTCTGTAAAAAACTAGCCAATTTTCGCTGAAGCTGCTTGTTTATCTCTAAAAAGTAATGAAATCTAGACAAAGTCGTGCTGAGTCTAAGGATTCTTACGGCG
>NWSH02000525.1:13290275-13303968 GCA_002382865.2 Heliothis virescens | reverse complement strand
AAATTAAGTTTTTGTGTCGGGGGTTTTTTAAATTTTTAATTTAATTTTTATTTCATTCTTTTTTTTTAAGCGTAATGGTTTAAACCCCAAACAAGGAGATGCATGTTTTAATGCCTATGTGACTGCGTCAACCCAGTTACCTGGGCAACCCTATACCCCTTATTAAATCTTCTGACTGACAAGCAGTAATGACTGCCAGAAATGTTCAAATGACAGTAGGTCATCATCGAATAGGAAGATAAGATGGCCTTCCGAAATAAGGAGCTACTTGTCATGACAAGATGGTCAACCGACCGCATCAAGATGATGCCTAACCCTATGATTGATCGACCTAGCTGTCTTAGCCACTAATAGGGTTGCCAACTTTNAATCTTCTGACTGACAAGCAGTAATGACTGCCAGAAATGTTCAAATGACAGTAGGTCATCATCGAATAGGAAGATAAGATGGCCTTCCGAAATAAGGAGCTACTTGTCATGACAAGATGGTCAACCGACCGCATCAAGATGATGCCTAACCCTATGATTGATCGACCTAGCTGTCTTAGCCACTAATAGGGTTGCCAACTTTTTCTACAAGAAATAAAATATATTCCGGTCTAAGAAGAATTTTAAACAGTATTTGATTAACTTATAGTTTTAAACACACATTTTTATAGCTATATTCGCATTCTGATGCTGTAGCTGAACAGTATTTTGTATAATTTGGTGTAAAATGAACAGTATAATTTAGTGAAAAACAGTATTGTTACTGTTTAAAACAGTATGGTTGGCAACCCTAGCCACTAACTAATGAACCCAATATTTAATAATAACTTCGTATAAATAATATGACCATGTTTAATTTGCAGGCACAAAAGCAGTAGACGCACTGCTGACGTCAAAATGGGCGACTGGCAAGAATCCGGTGTTCACAACCAGGCACGAAGTGACAGACTACCTACATCAGATGCTATTACACAAACTGTTTCACAGAGCTAAAAAGGTAAACTAGTACTTTATTAATCTATATATATATACATATAATAAAACAGTAAAAAAAGCGTGTCCGTACATTAAATATTTTTACAAAACAAAATATGTAGGGTTTATAGAAATGAAAAAAAAGTAAGAATTCGAAAAAAATCCTGTCTGTTTGTATGTTTGAATGTTTGTCTGTTTGCACACGCTAATCTCAGGATCCACTGGACAGATTTTGATGAAACTTGGCAGACATATAGCTTATATATCAGAATAACATATAGGTTACTTTTTATCCGGGTACGGGAAATAGTTCCCGCGGGAAGCGGGCGAAGCCGCTGGCAGAAGCTAGTAGTTTAATAAAGAAGTAAAAAATACTGTGATGTGCCATCGTATCGTGGAAATATACGAGGTAGAGCTACGTGTTATAGTAATTGGGAATTGCGCATTTTTGCGCATGTTGTGACGTCATACTAATTTAGCGCAAACCGTTTTAGAAGCAATAATTGCAAAACAAAAGAATGTGGCACTTTCATTAATATATTTATATGTAAATGAAGTAAGCGGGATTGTTCACTAGAGTTACCGCGGCCCTGGTACACAAAGGGCTCAAGAATAAACTTGGTGGGTTTGTAAAAGTCTGACACTCCCTTACGCTATACCCACAACGAGAGGGGTCATCTGATGATTTAACACAAAAAAACATATTTAAAAAAGTATTTTTTTATTTTTATTTATTTACTTAATTAGAACGGCCGCAGGCCAATTACACTAATCAAGCAAAAAGTATGCGGCCTTTCAAATATAAAAATGCTGTATCTTTACGTAGATGGATTTAGTCAACCCGATACAGAATTTTGATCAAAACATATGTAAAGGAAAATGCGCAAACTATACCCAAAATTGTCTTGAACTGTGTAATGACCTTGAGAACCCGTTCAGATAACGTGGCGATAATGATGCAAAACATGTGTTATATGCATTAATTTTGACACTACTACTTATACTGATAATTTAGCCATGTGTTGGATTTGTTATCTGAGTAGGGTTAAGGACGTTTTATATCGTTCAATTTTTATTTCGTAGTCATATGACACTAGCTTCCGCCTGTAATCGGTTACAGGCAGAATCGATTAATCGGCACATCGATTAACGGCCGTTCTGATAACCTATCTAGAGATAGAATTTTGACAATAGCCCCATATGTCAAAATTCTATCTCTAGTAAGCAAATCCAGAGATAGGCAGAATATTGAATTCCGCAGTAAAAGTAGCCTAGCCTTCCTCGATAAGTAGGCTGTCTAACACTCTTCAGCTTTATTAGGAATGTGGCGGATTTTCTTACGATATTATTTGTTGATTTTAAAATTAACTAGCTTCCGCCAGCAGTTTTACCCTCGTCCCGTGGAAACTACTCCGCGCACCCGGATAAATAGCCTATAGCCTTCCTCGATAAATAGACTATCCAAAACTGAACAAATTTCTCAAATCTGACCATTCATTCTTTAGATTAGCGCGTTCAAACAAACAAACTTCAGCTTTATATAGATGTTGTGATTTAAATAAAATATATTTTTTATTATTTAATTAATTGATTTCAGGTTCCTGTGACCGAACAAGAGTTGAAAGGGAAATCTAAGAAGAAGGAGTTAGAGAAATCAAGTAAAAGTGGGGATGAGAAAGATGGAGACAAGAGTCAGGCCAGCGCCTGTGAGGGAAAGGTAAGATATCATTAAACGAAAAACAAAAAATTCCACCCAAATCGGCCTAGAAGTTTCTTCTCATACACAAAAATAAAAGAGTTTTTTTGTGCCACAGAGTTGAAACATATATTTTCTTTTTTCGATTTGTTCCTATTGTAATGTAGGCAAATAATTCGGTTTCGCTTGTTTCCGCGAAATTTTCATTGTAGGACAACATAAACGTAATTTTCTAAAAACAATTTGCCAAGTAAACAGACATTTAAAAAAAACCGGCCAAGTGCGAGTTGGACTCGCTCATGAAGGGTTCCGTTCCCCATCCCCCTTATTTTTTTTCCATTTTTAGTATTTGTTGTTATAGTGGCAACAGAAATACATCATTTGTGAAAATTTCAGCTTTCTAGCTATCACGGTTAGTGAGATACAGCGTGGAGACAGACAGACAGACCGACAGACAAACAGACAGACAACGAAGTCTTAGTAATAGGGTCCCGTTTTACCCTTTGGGTACGGAACTCTAAAAACGGCGTTTATAATGCTGCCAGTGAACTTGAGCCTAAGTTTGTTAAAACGCATATCTCCTAATTTTAAAATATATCAATCGATAATACTCATTTTCTATTTCCAGGACACAAAAGACGTAAAAGAGAAAGAGAAGAAGAAACGCAAGATTCGTCTAGAGATGCACATGGACCAGGTGTTCCTAGACACGTTAGACGCGTACGTGTGGATATACGACCCCAAGCCGTGGTACTACTGGCTCTGCGGGATACTCGTCGTCGTCGGCACCATCACCGTCTGCATGTTCCCGCTGTGGCCTGCTACAGTCAGGTAAGCTTTAGTTGTTATTTAGACTAAATAATGGCGTCCAAGGCCGATTGTCGGAAACAGCGGCTCTCATATAAGGAGATCAGCCAGCTGCGCAGGACATATTATAGTGCACAAGCATTTGCGCAGACACAGGTGCACTCCCTATTCCCTCACTCTCATAACCCGATGGGACGGCAATCCGACACGACCGGAGAGAGATCAGGCGCAGGACCGACATTAACGTGCTCTCCGATGTACGGGTGTATCAATCACCAACTTCCAGACTCGGTGCTGCTTTGTGAAAGTTTCTAAAACCCACAAAGCTATTTCGGCCCGACCCGGGAATCGGTTTTTTTCATGAAGCGACTTTGCATTTGACCTTCTCAAACAAATTACCCAAACAAAAAGTTAAATCTACTGCATATTATCATCTTACCGTCAATCTTTCAGAAAAGGCGTGTACTACCTAAGTATCGCGGCCGCCGGTTTCCTGGTCACCATCATAGGTCTGACCGTGCTACGGGTGGTGGTGTTCTGCCTCGTGTGGATGCTGACGCTGTCCCGGCATCACCTGTGGCTGCTACCCAACTTGACTGAGGATGTCGGCTTCTTCGCATCGTTTTGGCCGCTTTATAAAG
The DNA here is from genome assembly GCA_002382865.2 of Heliothis virescens. NCBI lineage: Eukaryota > Metazoa > Arthropoda > Insecta > Lepidoptera > Noctuidae > Heliothis > Heliothis virescens. Next base: position 13,299,862 of record NWSH02000525.1, on the reverse strand, counting down.
TGAGTTTCTTATACGTCCATTTTATTTGGGTATAGATGTTTTGTTTCATGAAAGCAGAGTCATAACAACTAACTATAGTTGGGTATGTAAAATGTATATATGCTTGAATAATTTTGGTGGATGGAAGAAATAAATCTAGCCTTAAGGTAAATTTCTCTAATAGATTTTAATCCTTATCACAAAGGTGGAAGGTTAATGTTTGATTGGTAAAAGTTTGTAGCATGTTTCAACAAAATTTGTTTAAAATCGTACCAATACTATTGTACAACTCAATTACATCGTATCATCGTACAGCGTATCATCGGCCAGATTTTTTTATAACCACCTTATTCCCACATTACAGTACGAATACCGCCCGGGCACAGACTCAGAGAAATCTTCTAAGAACAAGAAGAAGCGTAAGAAAGACAAACAGTCGGACGACGAAGGGGAGAAGACGCCGCTACTTGAAGAGAAGGCGGGCGGCGACACTAGTGTGCCGGCTGAACGGACTTGCGAAGTCCCTGTTGACACAAAGTAAGCATATATTTTTTTTATCGATGGGAAATCATCAGGTGATCCACTCCCGCTGTGGGTGACAGCGTGAGGGAATGTCAGACTTTTACTGACTAAAACCCACCGTGTTCCTTCGGGAGCCCTTTGTGTGCCAGGGCCGCGGTAACTCTTTCGAACAATCCCGTAACCCCGACAAATCAAATCAAATCAAAAAAAAAATATTTCAAATAGGCCTATAAAAGCTCTTATGAAACGTCAAGCTAGTTGCACGGTTCAAAGGAGTGGACAGAAGTAAATATATCTTAAACACAAGCTGTTTCCCGCAGTTTCACCCACATGTACAAGCTGCTTCGCGCACCCGGTTATAAAGTACCCTATTATATAGCCTTCCTCTATAAATGAGATATATAACACTGGCAGAATTTTTCATATTGCATCAGTAGTTTTTGAGATTAGCGCGTTCTAGCAAATAACGCTCCCGGATATGAAGTAACCGAACCTTCCTCGATGAATGGCAATATATAATTGAAAGATTTCTTTTATCTGATCAGTAGTTCCTGAGATTCGCGTTCAAGCAAACTAATATTTGGCTTTTTATCAGGGTGCACGGAGTAATCCCCCCGGGAAGCGAAAGCTGCTGCCAAAAGCTTGTCTTCTAAACAAATATACATATTTCTTTTGGTGTCATGAAACACAAAATTTCTACAAAAAAAGCCCATTATTCACAGATCCGAACAAGAACCACCAACGCCACCGGCCGATAAGCAATCAGAATCGGAATCCGAGAATAGCCAGCGCTCGTCCACCGACCGGGATTTCGAGATCGTCGAACCCGCCGACCTCGAACTCGATAAAGACGATCATGCGTAAGAGAGGAGAGTTTACGAGGTGGGTATGGTATGTTTGTATGGGTTAAGAGGACAATGGGGAGAAAATATCAAGTTTACTTTTTTTTAATTTTTCTAGATTTTTTTTTTGGGTTTTTTTGTGCCAGTCGACTAGTGTTGTATTGGACTCGATGTTAGTTGCATTTATTATTTTTTTATGACAAATCTTTTGTAATGTTGTATTGTTTTTCAAGCTAAATTAGCCTCTCTATTTATATTAATACTCGAATCTGTCATGCTGTCTCTTTTGTTTTGATTTTAAATTAATACCTATTTACGTATACTCAAAAGTTTATCTGGCACTGAAACTTTATCCTATCATAAATACAGTAAAAAAATAATCCTCAAAAACTCCTTACAAACATACCAACACAATATCCTCAGAACATGTGAGACTGTAGAAAGTTAGGTTATATTAGGGTAAATTCCGAGTATTTCCTTATATAGGTAATATCATTATCCAATGTTATGTGTTATAAACAAACAATTTAACGCATTTGGTTAGTGATAAATAAATGAATAACAAAAATAAAAACTTACTGTATGACTGTTTCACAATATTGGGATTTGAGCTTTTATTTAGCAGTAAGATTTTCTAGAAAATCTGTGTTAAAGTGTCTTAGGAGTATGGCAGCACTAAGCTCGTGAAATCCCAATTAAAAATTACCAGAAAATTCTATGGTTATACCAAATATTGTAACCAAAAGATCTGAAGTGAAACGGGCAAATTGGTACACAGATTTTACTGATTTTGTTAATATTGCATTTTTTGGTTTAGTATAAATAATATTTATAAATATTAAATTATTTATCTGTAGTGTATACAGCTTTAATCAACTCTAGCTCAAAATTATAACGTTAGTTTTGCAAGTTAACAAAATCGGAATTATCTTGTATCGATAATAACTCGATTATTTCTATTCGATTCATTCTAGATTCGCTCTCTCAATGTAAATGTATGGAGAACGAATGAATGACAAATCGATATGAAGATTGTGACGTAATTGATTTTAGACGAATTAAAATTACTTCTTTACTTGACCGAAGATTGCCGAAGTTTGACGGAAACGGCCGAGTGATATGTCGCCATTATACTTGCTTAAGGTAAAGTGAGCTTTACTGTTCTTGAAATAAAGTTCATTCTGCATGACGTAGATATGTCGTGACTTATAACGTATCGTGTTCGGCAGCGTTCGGCAATGTTCGGCAGTCTTCGGCTCATATATGGAGGGTAAACGCGCCGTATTTGTGCAATTATGTTTTACTTTTGCATACATTTTATTAATGTTTGTTATGTCCGGCGGTTTTGTAGTTCGGACCGATTGTGACGGCTTGGCACACGAAAATGATTCTTATTTATATGGGATTAGGTGTTAACTTCAAATAAAATAATCTATGCTAATATTATTCTTCATTTTCTGATGTTATTATGACACAGTCCGGTTCTAACATATCTTCCGTGTTCAACTTCTAAGATATAAAAAATGTTTTCCACACATAAAAAAAATCATACGACACCAGTATAAAGTCCGTTACACACTTTCATTATAAACATATTCATTAAAAACTATCACGGCCCAAGTTCACTAAGAACTTAAACGACAGTTTTCTTCAAACAATTGTTATATGTATTTTTACGTACAATTTTCGAAGTAAACAGTTGTTTTACGTAAAACTGATGTTATTTTAACGGTGTAAATGGGCTAACTGTCGCTGGTTAGTTTTAAAAATAATATATTATTTTCGTGTACCAATCCGGTCTTTAATATTTTGGTGCTGTCTACAAATTTGTGAATAATAATTAATTAATATTTATTTCGCGTAAGCATTATACCTACGCGGTATTTTTGATTTATGTGCATTTTTTCCCACAAATACAATGTGTTTTTTGTAAATACGCTGGCACTCGTAAAATGATCTAAATGATGTTTATTGACGGGATGTATCATGTTAATCAACGGTATTTCAATAAAATGATACTCTTTTTATATTTTGTTTTATTTATTTACACAAAATCTTATAGTTACATGTTTTTTTTTTTCACAAAATGGTTTTACAGGTACAGTTTACAACAAATATACAGTTTAATTCATGTTTAAAACACTAGTTCATAAAATCATATAACATTTTTTAATTAATAGTTTCTATAACAGATCTATCCCTTATTTTACTAATATGGATTACTGACATAGGCAGGAGCTATTCTCAAAATTCAATCTCTTATCGATAAAAACGGATAGTTCGATTAAAGAAATCTACTGTTGAAGTATTAAAGGTTTTTCTGGAAGAGCTTATAAGTTGCCGCGTTTCTCCTGCTCCAATTCAATAGATTCGAAAAGCGTTTTGAAGTTTCCAGCGCCAAAACCCTAGAAAAAGAAAAATAATGGTAATTTAATCTCAATATTATAAAGCTGAAGAGTTTGTTTGATTGTTCGAATCTCAGGAACGACTGGACCTGGACTTTATTATAGGTTTATCTGAGTGATAATCGAATATTAGATCTGTTTGGCTTTTCTTCCTTACAGAAGTGACTAGAAGTCAAAACCCACCAAGTATGCGCGACCGGTTTTCGCTTAGATACAACACGTAAATATTAAAATTCAAGATATCAAAATGACTTTGGTCAATGATTATATTCGAGCTTTAATAAATTATGTTTTGTTTTTTTATTCAATTCCTCACGTAAACAAGTATTTGTCAATTTTTACACTAATAATGACTACAGTTCCCGCGTCCCAGGCGAACCCCTTCCCGTATGCGGACAAAATATAGCCTATGTTACTCGGGGAAAATCTAGCTTCACAACAGTGAAAGAAATTTCCGATCGGTTCAACAGTTTCAGAGCCTTTAGGATACAAACAAACAGAAAGCTTCTCTCTATGTTATAACAGGAGCAGTGTCTATAGTAAAAATATTTATTGAACAATATCTATACTAATATTATAAAGCTGAAGAGTTTGTTTGTTTGAACGCGCTAATCTCAGCAACTACTGGTCTGATTTGAAAAAATCAGTTCAGTTTTAGATAGCCCATTGTTCGACGAAGGCTATAGGCTACTTTTTTTCCGGGTGCGCGCAGTAGTTCCCACGGGAAAGCGGGTGAAACCGCTGGCGGAAGCTAGTTGAAAAATATTTCTTTAAAAAAAACCACTTACATTATGATTTCTTCTTTGAATAACTTCTAAGAACAGAGTGGGTCTATCTTGAGTATTCTTGGTGAAGATCTGCAGCAGATAGCCATCGTCATCATAGTCTATGAGTATGTTGAGACGTTCTAGCGTGTCTATGCTCTCGGCCACCTTCACTTTGCTGTGTTGCAACCGTTCTCGAATTAGTTTGTAGTACTTTGAAGGTATAGACAGGAATTCTACGCCTCGAGCGCGGAGATTCTCGATCTATGGGAAAATCAGTAAAATTAGAAAAATGTTTTTGTTCAATGAAAACACATGCATGTTTTCAAAATTTTCTTCTGTCTTTGTTTATGAAATCACCTGAAAGAATATCATCTACATGGGATAGCTATTGCCACAATATCCATGACATAAGCCGGTAGGCCATTAGGGTGAGATAACACGATGACTGATTTTCAGTCACTGGTTTCCAATGACTCGTTGCCTCTCAAATTCTTCATGAGTTTTCTCCTCCAAGTTACTCAATATGTCAAAATTATTTTCGTTTTTAATCTCGCCGTTTCGTCTTGCTATAAAATAGTTGTTACGAACTCCACAGAATCGACAGCACCAAGAATATTTCCATGCAATCAAGTACATCATTAAATACTCACAGCAGTAATAATATCCTCAGTATTAATAGCGATGTGCTGCACTCCAGCTCCTCCATGGTACTCCACGTATTCCTGGATCTGGCTCTTCCTCTTGCCGGCTGCAGGCTCGTTGATGGGCATCTTGACCGTCTCCTCCCAGTTGGCCATCACGATAGACCGGAGCGCTGAGTATTCCGTACAAACTTGTTTGTCGTCCACTGACCAGAATCTGAGGAAGGAACAAATAGGAGTGTACAGGTGCATGGGCGTATCGCAGTTAGAGCAAGTCCTTGGAAGTGTTAACGTTCCTATTTAATATCCACTTTTATCGATAAGGTTAAGAAATATATTTTTTGCTTCACTTTTATCGATAAAAGTAGACAGTACCTAGGATCAGCTCTATTGGCCAAGCAACAATTGTTTATTGTCCAATAAAGCTACAAACGGTAAATGACATACACATCCATGTTGTTGAAAAGATTTTTTTATACATTATTAAGTTTTAATAAGAGTCTGTTTATAAAGATGGGTAAGAATTCTTTCAAGATTTTCCAGCAAGAGTCCACGGATTAATTCGCTGGCCCACTTGGGTCACGATGTGCCACAATTACATTTTAAGTCATTAAGTTTTATTGCAATCGGTGTAATTATGTAATAACTAACTAATAACACTTCAAATTAAAATTACGATAATTATCATTATTCTATAAAGAAACTACAATTACGTTTGTAACGGCGCAGCGAAGCGTGCAAATGAAAAAACCTGGCCAAGTGCAATATTGGTAGAATAGGACGACCATACCTGTGGAACTGCAGACATCTTTCGTACCAGGAGGCAGCTTCCTCCATGCCGCCGTCAGGTTGGTTACCCACCACGTGGTCTATGAAGTTGATCTCCACTTTTGGCCTGGATATGGGAAAAAATAGTTACTTTCTTAATTATTTTACAAATAAATAAAAAAGAGAAATTAAGACTATGGATTGAAAAATTCATCCGCATCGATGTCAGCGGCGATCGTGCCCAAAAAGCTGGCTGGCCGCACGCCGGATAGCAACGTAGGTCAACGTAGGTATATTCTTTGACCAAAGTCTAGGCTAGCCTTTACGTTACAACTCACAATTCGTTAAAAAAAAAACAGTTAAATTACGATTTTGCATGTGCGCGGCGGTAGGATTTTAATTTGTCCTTGTTAAACACCAAAATAGTTTGATACTACACAATTATGTCAATAAAAAAGAAACTCAAGTTGTAGAGAAACCAGCTATGGAATAAATATTCAATTCCGGATACTTACAGGAATTTATTAATGGGGTCACTTTGTAACAGCTGATATCCAGGCAAGAATGACCCTCGGTACTGTGATCTATCCACTAAAGTATGGGTGTTGTCTCCGTACTGCAAAGTAAGAACAAATAGGAAATTTACGTAAAGGTTCATATACCTATGTATACTTTGTAATGATAATTGAAAAATATTAAGCTTACGTAAAGGTTCGTATATAATTTTATAATGATGGTTGAACTAAGTACTGTTTAAAGGTGAAGGAAAATATCTTGAGGAAACCTGGACTATGAAGTCTGAAATCACCAACCCGCATTGAGCAAGCGTGGTAATTAAATCCTTCTGATTAAATCTCTGTGTGAGAGGAGGCCTGTGCCACTGATCATGATGATACATGGATTAAAATAAAAACAGGGTTTCCTAGTTCTTTCAGTTTTAGTGAACTGAAGTTAGTATTTTCTTAATTTATTTTTATTTAATTGAATGCAATCTTCACATGATTATTTTTTCAGTTCCTTGATTCCACAATATCTACTGACTTTATTTATATTAGTCTCCTTACCGTCTTCAAAGTAGCCATTCTGACAATTCCATACTCGTCTTCCTCCTGCCACAAGTCCCTCACGATAACCGCTCCCTGTTTCCTAGCGTACTCCAGGATGAAGTCCAGGTTTTCCACTTGGAAAGCCACGTCCTTCACGAAGTCTCCATGGTAGGCGACTTCGTTTGCAAAGTCGGATTCCTCAGGCTCGTATTGAGCTTGGAAGACGAATATTATCTGGGGAGAATGTTAATGCATAAGGATTATTGTAATTTTCTATACAGATCTGTCATCATCATCACCTTGCCTTTATCCCAATTTTTATTTGGGGTCTTCTTCCATACTTTTCCATCTGATGTCATCTTACTAACATTAATTTATTTTTTTATTTATCCAATCTTATCACTAACATTACAGGTACATAGCCTAATGCGTTAGTGAGACGCTTATCTACTTAATTAAAATATAATTACAAAAATAAAAAAGACAATAGAATTAAAATTAAAAATATAACAATAAAACAAAACATAAAAAAATGGTACGAATCTGAGTTTTGAATTCTGAGTTGCACCATTTAGGTAGGTAACAACAACCAACAACACCAACTATAGCGACAACCGAACCATTTTCGATTTGACTAGCGGTAGGCGATTTCGCTGCTGGTTATGGTTTGGTTATCGTTCTAATTATTGCTTACGTTTTTGTAAAGGAGTATAAAGGAAACTCCCTAACACAAAAAAAAATTGCTAGGTATCACCGGTCTATGAGAATTTTCTTAAGATATTATTGTTTGAATATTTAATTTTAATTTACATCATTAGGTAGTTGTTGTACTTGTAGAATCTATAATTTCATTGCATTTAATGAATAAGACACCTAACTTAATTATTTATAATCCAGTCTTGCAAATGCACACAAATAGCATGAATATGAAATAGATTCTGAATAGATAAAATAGAGACAATGCCTGTCAAGATTTCTCAAATTTTGCTCTTTTTAACGTTGAATTAAATAATAGATTAGTGCTGAACAACAGGCATCTCGAGAACCTACGATCGAACGAGAAATCGTGAGGTCGACTCTCACCATCATTGTAGGTCCTATAGTCGCTTCAAACAGGAAGATTATAGATAAGACGTATTGAGAGCTTAAACACCGTTTTTAAACATAATTTCAATGACAATCAGGTAAAACTCGCCTCAGCTCAAATGACCACGGTGGTGCAGTTACAATGCGGCAATAAGATTTCAGCTAAGACGAGCTATATCTAGTGACCACGGTGGTGCAGTTACAATGCGGCAATAAGATTTCAGCTAAGACGAGCTATATCTAGTGACCACGGTGGTGCAGTTACAATGCGGCAATAAGATTTCAGCTAAGACGAGCTATATCTAGTGACCACGGTGGTGCAGTTACAATGCGGCAATAAGATTTCAGCTAAGACGAGCTATATCTAGTGACCACGGTGGTGCAGTTACAATGCGGCAATAAGATTTCAGCTAAGACGAGCTATATCTAGTGACCACGGTGGTGCAGTTACAATGCGGCAATAAGATTTCAGCTAAGACGAGCTATATCTAGTGACCACGGTGGTGCAGTTACAATGCGGCAATAAGATTTCAGCTAAGACGAGCTATATCTAGTGACCACGGTGGTGCAGTTACAATGCGGCAATAAGATTTCAGCTAAGACGAGCTATATCTAGTGAATAACTAAATAACGGGGACAATGCGATGGTGGGTCACATCATATCAGCTATGCCTACTTACCTAGTAAATAACTGAATAAAGCCTAAATATTGCCTAACAATTTTAGAGCACTCCTCAAACCACAATCAAAGCAATATTAACATTTCAAATCTCGTACACAAGAACACAGAACCAGTATTAATGAGGGGCTCGTCTGATCATAAATACTTGTTTACCTTATTCAATCGGACGGCGTATGAAGCGGTTTTCCTAGAACCAGTCTCCAGGCCCCTATACGCCAGAGGTTCGAAGCCGAATCGTGTTACGTAGTAGCTGGCTGCCTGTAGTAGGAGAAAAAATATGAATTGAAGAGTCCGTTTAAAAAAAGAGATAGATACTTTGATAGTCCTTAGTATAGTTTTTTTTTAATTAATTTTAATAATATATATGTGTATAGTGTATATTGTGATAAAATCTGAAGTGAGAAATAAAAATAATATTTTAAAAATATTTTCAATGTGCTACAGGTTAGATATTTCGTTTAGGTATTTCGTTTTTTAAAGTGTGTTAAAATCTTATTGTAATTATAGACGCTACCTACTTCACTCCGTCAAATTTCTTCAATAGATTTTCAACCTTATCACAATAGTGGAAGATTAACGTTCGATTGGTAAAATTTGACAGATTCGGGTAGGTTAACCTGCTGTCGTCTGTACCTTCTTAGAATGAACACTACACGTTCCTCACGTCATAGGTACCGAGTTTCTTTTTGGCTTATCAATAAAGGTAATTGAATGAAATAAAAAATATTAATTCTATTTGCAAAGGCATGAGGTATAAAAGTAAAATTGCGACGATTTTGATAAAATAAATAAAAAAACTTTTTACAAAAAACAAAACCGACTTCACAAAAAAAACACTGAAAGGGATAA
>NWSH02000525.1:13258785-13273929 GCA_002382865.2 Heliothis virescens | reverse complement strand
ACAAATTTCTAGCCTTACAGGCCGACCGTTAGTCGGAGGGTTCACTACCTCTTGGGCTATAGTATTTAATTAATCTTGCTTATTTTTTTAAATAGTTTCATTTATTCTTTTTCTTCATTTTTTCAGCTATTCAGAATTAGGATGCGACCTGAAAACGGTTTATTTCTACAAAATTTTACTATAACTTTTATTATTTTTTTTCTATAAAAAGATAGGCTTTCCCAATATTTTTTTTGGCGGAGGCTATCTTAAAAGTTTCTTACACACAAAGCTTGATAAAAACATCGCGCCAACAGCGACTTAATATATCTTTTAGAATATAATTTTCTGCCGCAAGCAGTCTCCACCCCACATCAGTAGCAGCCGGAGTCCGGTACGGGTCGGTCGGCCATTTTACATATCAGCCACTCATTTTATATTACAAAATGTTGTGCAATCGATTTTATTCGTTTATAGAATTTTCCATGACATTTTAAACAGCAAAAAATAGATATTTTTTTAATTAATAGATATAGCGTAGTATTTAATGTAAAAAGAACTTTGTATACGCAGTCTCTTTACTCTGGTTATGATATTTTTACTGAGTATTTCATAGTCTATAGTTTTGTTCATGTAATAAAGTAACTCAGAATTTCCATACCAAAAGTTTACTAAGCTTTCTTAGGCCCAAGTTCACCGACAAAAAAAACGCCCGTTCTTCTTAAAACAGTTAACTATAAACTTTATAAATTAAACCGTAAAATTCATAGCATAAACAGTCATGTTAAAAAAAAAACAGACGTTATTCGTCAGTGAAAATGGGTCTGAATTGGTTTGACTGAAAACGAAACGTCCTAAGCATCTCTAACGGACTCCAGGGTACGGGCTTGCTCCTAGTGTGATAGTGTGGGACCCTTAAGTAACGATACTATAAATTTCCATAAGTATATAGTATATATACAGACAAAGGGAGTAGAATATAAAGTAATGTATGCTTTGAAATCTCTGTTTTAATGAAAATTGAGGCAGTTGACTAGCCATGTTACAAAAAATAAAATAACCCAGTCGTGTGTATGAAGTATTTAATATGTATAGACTCCACATATTTTTAGTTACACAAAAGCAGTTGTCACAAGATTAAGCAGCATCGTTCTTCTTCACTTCTTCAGTGTTGTCGGATTTGATTTCCTTGTTCTCCAACATTTCAATTGCTTCGAATACCCATTTGTAGTTCATAGCTCCGAAACCCTGTAATGATAAGTATCAATTAGTCATTTCTGACTCTTATTTTATGTCTAGGTATTTTACGAGTTGTAACAGACAAAAGTATTTGTTTCTACGTTACAATACATAGTCGATTTCATACCACAGTGCAAACAATTATTTAAAAATTCCTCAAAACTTTTGTGAGCAACAATTTTTTTGGTTTCAAGAATTATACAAACATACCCTATGATTTCTTCTTTGCAATATTTCAATGAACACAGTAGGCCGTGCTTGCAAGTGCTTAGTAAACGCCTGCAGCATATATCCTCGTTCGTCGAAGTCGATCAGAATGTTCTGTTCTTGCAACGCTTCGATACTCTCGGTGACTTTGACTGGGCTGTGCTTGAGTTTCTCTCTGATTAAGTTGTAGTAAGTTGGCGGCCAGGACAGTATGTCTGCGCCACGGGCTTTTAGGTTTCTCATCTGCGGGTTTAAAATTATTATGCATATCAGTATCCAATAGGCCAAAACCATCTTCATTTCGGACTGAACTTATATTTAGTAGATATTTCTTTGGTATGGTTAAGTTATCCGTTATTGTGAAAAAGTTAAAAAACATCCACACTCACTGCCTGAAATTGGAGATTATGTTTAAGTATTATAATACATACGGTAGCAACTATGTCATCGGTGTACAAAGCAATGTGTTCAACTCCCGACGCTCCTAATGCCTTTACAAATTCAGTAGCTTTACTGGTAGGCCTCAAACCTTTCGCTGCTTCATTCAAGGATAGCTAAAATAAAGCGACAATAATTATTGAATAGCAGTTATGCCTAATGATATGATAAAGAAGTTGTAATGAGGCTATCTATGTTATTGATTGCCTAGAAATTATGAAAATATTAAAGGCAATTTCATTCAACGGCTGTACAGGCTACAGCAGGTTAACCTAAAAAATCGAATCTAATTTTACTAATCAAAAGTTAACCTTCTACTGTTGTGATAAGGCTGAAAATCTTTTGAAGAAATTAGACAGATCGATAGTTCGTGTACAAGAGTTTCAAGTATTGATACATCGACCATAAGAATGAATTGTTCCGGTCTTAGGATTAGAAGAATTTTCATGTGATTATGTGGGCCGATCCCGGCGGCACTGCAATGCCGGGCCGACCCGTGACGGGAGTGGAGCGAGCCCCGAACATCCCGTCAGCTTACAAAAATCAGTTTAATATACTGGTCCCTCAGTGAGGGAACTTTCAGATATTAAGCTGAAAAGAACAGATACTACACTTTGATCTTAGCCAAAAGGCCGAGAAGCGATACCGAACTAAGTGTACGGGCGAGGGTCATTCAGTCGCGGAGAATCTTAACACCGCGACTCAGAAATGCGCGTCATATGTACAGCGCCATCTATTGATAAAAGAGTGTACTAATGTAGTAGGTATTTGGCCACCTCCGCGGTTGAACAAAACTTACTAGAACATTTTCATCCCTGTTGATGACGGATGCGGAGTTGATACAGGAATAAGGTACTAAATCGTGTTTATAGTCTACACACCAAAATCTGAAACAATAAAAAAACTTCATTATAAAAGTAGTAAAAGGACTGACTGGAATGCGATAATGATCAAAATAATTGATTAAGCGATGACTATACATACAGTAGATAAGCTACAAACATTATATTTTCCCTCTGGTGTTTCTCATGGTCGCTCACCTATGCATATTGAGATTTTTTTCATACCAAGCCACTGAATCTTCTAGCGTCCCATCGGCCATATTCCCTTCAACGTGGTCTATGAACATCAGATTAGTAGCAGGTCTAAAAAAGAAATAGAATATTGAAATACAAAACTAAAATGAAATACCTAAAAACTACAAAATTATTTTATTCCACCTTAAACGTTTATTGAAAACAACGCCATCTAGTTCACATTTAAAAAGCGCGGTCCCTACATACACGACTACTTTTTTGGCCCAATGTATGCAGACTTTTTTCCACTGTGCGTAATTTTAGTTATGGTACGTTATTATCTCAAATTATTAACGAAACGGTTTTTTTGTACCTTAGTAGGTACCTATGTATATTTTATTTATTATTTATTTGGTTTTGTAGTAAATTATTGACTATACTTGTCTAACATATTTGTCTAACATTAAATATTAACGTTAGTCGTATTATTTCTTTTTTTTTTGTTGGTTCTCCTTCTAGTTGAATTTTATTACTATCGAGTCTTTATTACTTTGTACTGTATACTTACAGTGATTTGTTCAATACATCGTCAGCAACAGGTTCATATCCCGGCAACAATATTCCTTTATATTTGCTTCGGTCAATAAGAGTGTGGGTATTGTCGCCATACTGAAAATATGTTATTTATTATATCTGTATACTGCTAAAATTGTCAATTAAATAACTACCAAAATATCAGATCAAATAGCTTTTTACTTTTAAGTAGGTACCTTAGATATTATGAATGGACCTTTTGACTACACCAGGGGTCGGCAACCTGCGGCTCGCGAGCCACATGCGGCTCTTTGGATGGGAAGCTGCGGCTCTTTAGTTCCATACACAAATATTATTTATTATATAGAATAAAAACCAATTAAATAACTTTCTCAATCGATTAACAAAGATTCGGCACCATTTCTATCTCTCAGCCACTTTTACGTTGATTCCTGAGGAGGCCTCGCAGAAGAACTAGTTACCTATTTATTTTCGTTTCGCCAGTCACCCTGGTTTAGATTGCCGACCCCGAACAATTCGGGAGAAAGCTAGGCAGCTGATAATGAATTTTACTATTTTAACATTTACTAATTTATTTACTAATTTTAAATTAGAATTATGCTCACAGTTCCGGTTAGCACAGCTTCCGCTGAGAGAAGTTTTTTAAAGTTGAAATTTATAAAAATCTATTTGAGAAGCACGATGAGGCAAGATAGAATATCCGCGTTATCAGTTCGGATAATCGAAGCTGAAATAGCGGCTAAACTTAACTACGACACAATACTGAAAAGGACAGTGAGTCTGCACGCTGAAAGGTTCGACTACTTCAATTTCTATGTGTGTGATTATTTTTCGTCATCATTTTATTAACAATAAAACTCGATTATTTTTTAATCTGGCCCACTTGATTTAACGATTTTTCACTGCGAAGTAAAGGCCTCGCCAAGGGCGGTTCGTGGGGGTCAAAATGGTGGTCAAAATGGAATGTGCAACTACATTAATTATGAATTAACTTCCAGACCTATATTTTGTCTTGGCTTTCATTAGTGCTTGTAAAGGCCTAAGTGTAATAAACGACTTGGTTTTGAAAAAAAATCGCGCACTCTTTTATTTCTACGTGCACTTTTTCCTATGTTTAATCCTCGAACTGATAAAATTTTTCGCGCTCGCTTCGCTCGCGCATTTATACTGCATACTAACTTCTGTAAGCGACTTCGGTCGCGGAAAATGTCGTTTATGCCAGCGACAACGGGTCGTCATAATCAAAGATCTTTCCATTCACTTCTCTGCTCCCATTGATTTTAGCGTGATGAAAAGTATATATACATATCTGTCGAGTAGTTTTTGTTTCTAAACGGTTATACAGACAGACAGACAAAAATTCTACTGATTGCATTTTTGACATCAGTATCGATCCCTAATCACCCCCATATAGTTATTTTGGAAATATATTTCATGTACAGTATTGACCTCTCTACAGATTTATTATAAGTATAGATATAGATTGCCTGTCTTTTTCCTAGCTTTATTCCTCCACAAATTAACTTAAACAAATCGTGGCAACTTCAGCCTTACAATATTTTAGTAGGTACCTGAGATACATTTTGAAAATTAGATATTTTTGTGACTTGACCTAAAACTGTCAAAAGAAATCGCGCTTAGTCTACTCGTGCCCTTTTCTTTACGATGTTTACACGTCGAGCTGAAAAAATTTCGCGCTCGCTTCGCTCGCGCATTCATACTACGTTCCCATGTATTTCTTCTTGTATACATTATCAAAATTAAATTGTGTATTGGTACTTGACCACAACTGTATGACCACCACCCCCCCCTCCCTAGCACAAAAGCTGGATCCACCCTTGGCTTCGCGAACTTATGTCACATGTCGCCGACGTATACATTTGGTCTAGCGCCGCCACTGTTTGTGGCTCTTTGAAAACTTAAAACTGTTGTAAATTGTAACTTTTGGCTCTTTTGACTCAAAAGGTTGCCGACCCCTGGACTACACCAATTTTTTGGAAGTCGTTTAATAATGGAATGACACTGAAGTAAAAATTCTGGAAGTTCATTTCTACGTTTCAGTAAGCATCATCTACCTGGCCTTTTCCCAATAATATTGGGTCAACTTCCAGTCTAACCAGATGCAGCTGAGTACCAGTGTTTTAAATGGAGCGACTGCCTATCTGACCTCTGCAACCAACCCAGTATCTACCCTTCGTAAGACTGACGTTACGACTGCTAATGATTTTCCAATGACAGCTGGGGCCCACAACACATTACCGTCCTCATTTTACAACTAATTAAAAACTCAACAAATCCTTCATTCCACACTCACCGTCTTCAACACGGCGTATCTCACAGCGCCATGTTTATCTTTCTCCTCAGTGACACCCTTCACAATCTCCGCGCCCCCCTCCTTAGCCCTCCGGACCAGCTCGTCAAGATCCTGTACCTCGAAGGCTACGTCCTTCACGAAGTCCCCGTGAGCTGTGAGGTCCTTGGATATCTCGGTACCAGACGATGTGGGAGACTCGAATATTATTGTTATCTGGGAATTAGGGATTAAAGATTTTTTGATATGGAGATCATAAGGGTGCATGATGTTGGTATCTAGGGTTTTATAACGCGAGTAAATAATACCCAAAATCAAGTGTCTAAGACAAGGAAAAGATGTCTTATACAGCAGGAAATATGTAGAAACGGGCTTAAGTGTGCAATATTTTACGGCCATTGCAGTCATGGCTCACTAAAGGTGTATTCTAGTGATTTTATTTAATAGAAAGTTATATTCTGTCGGTGGTCATTTTCTCTTGGTAGCTTGTCCGGGCTGCGGGATTGTTCCAAAAGAGTTACCGCGGCCATGGTACACAACAAGTCTCAGAAGGAACATGGTGGGTTTTAGTCAGTAAAAGTCTAACAGTCCCTCTCGCTGCACCCACAAATGCAAGGGTCCTAATAATTTCCCATCTCAAAAAAAGGAATAGTGTATATAAATTAAATATAGGTGTTAAATTACTTATCTTATAAGTAGGTATCCTTCATACCTGATTAGACCTCACAGCATACGATTGCACCAGCCTGCTTTCTGTCGCCTCTCGTATTGCCAAGGGTTTGAAGCCAAGTCGTGTTATGAAATACGTCGAAGCCTAATTGCAATAATTTTAATTTGATTAATTAGAGCTCCACTGCAGACTAAATTGTCGGCCTGTAGTTGAGTTTGTCAGTTTATTTTTATAGTAGGTTATCTACAACCCAATCAAACTTCTAACGGCCGTTCCCAATAACCTATCTAACTCCGGATGTCCGGATTTGCTTACCAGAGATAGAAATTTGACATTACTTGTATGGGGCTAATGTCAACATTCTATCTCTAGTAAGTAAATCCAGAGATAGATAGGTTATTAGGGACGGCCGTAAGTCGGTATGGATACCTTATTGTAGGTAATGTGCGCACTTCCGTTCATCTCCATATTTATTTATGAACCCAATCAAACTATCGGCCGACTAAAAGATCGCAGTCTGCAATTGTTTTAAGTTAATATAAGTTGTATTTTTAAGTATTGCATAAAATAGGCGTGTATGTATGTATACTCACAGTTTTAGCATTTGCCACCCAAAAAACAAGATGATCAAAGTACAAAACTTTCCCTTCGGCCCGCTTGTGATTTTTCCCTTTCGTCATTTTGCTCTGAAATTAAACGCAGGCACTTAAATTTTTGGTGTACTTATTTTGTTGTTTTTTTTTCGAACTTATTTTAAATGTTTCTTTTTTATTAGTTATGCACGCTTTTTTGAAATATGAAACCAGTTATGCATACCGATTATGCTTTGAATTCATTTTATACCTTGAATTGATGGAAGTACCTAAATTAATTATAGAATACAATTCTAGGTTGAATTACCTTTGAGAATACCTTTATTATATGTCTGACTGTTTGTTTATTAATATGTATAAACTAAAAAATCATGGATTGTCTGTCAGAATATAATTGGACCTTATCTAGATTTAGATGACATTTTGTATATAATTGAATTGAAATGCCGATTCACATTTAATATATTCGTATCAGCGACAATTCATCAATTAAATAACAAAAACCATTTTAGCTAGCTAAATAGAATAGCTAGATAAAAATCCTTTTTAAAAACTTGTGTGTGTCCGTTTCAAACAAACGAAACCTGTATTAAAACCTAGTTGATCTACTTAGTACGAAACGTGAGATGCATATAAATTCACTCAAGGGCAATTTAAAATATTATTGCGCAGTGTCTAATTGATATTATTGTGCGCATACCTTTATGTACCTAGGTACTAGACTTGTAGTACACCTTGACAAAGAATTATGCCATCGTCAAGTAGGTACCTACATATTTTGCATCGATTTATCTATTGCTATAGATTTGTGTCTGCTAAGTATTTCACTTTATAGGGAAAAAATAACGATTTTTTAATTCCTGAATTGCATCAAAGCTTGTGCTTATTTACATTAGGCAAATATTACAGAATAGATTAAGTTCGAATTTTGAATCTTCGTTTTATTCTGTTTGGAAATTTAATTAGTGGTTAGGTTAGCCAGCATAACATTTCGGACTTGGAACAATTAAGAAATCTCAAATATTTTAGTAAGTAATTTTAGTAATGGCTCAGAATTCAAAACAAAATATAAATAATATTTTTAATTTTAATTTAGTAATAAAGCAAAACGGCTTACCAATCGATAATCCCACTAAACTTATTAATAACTGAAACTCAAATGCATTTTTTTATGAGAAACAACACCTTTATAAGCTTTCGATTGAACCTTATCTTAAATCTAAAAAATATTAAATTAGTTATAAATAATATCAAATTATGACATGTTAGGAGTTTACCGTTAAACATTAAGGACAGTTTTAGCACTAATTACAATAGATTTAAAGTTCAAAATCGTTTAGTTCAGTGTATATTTTAAGTAAGATGTCTCATAGATAAGATCATATTTTTGTCGGAAAGTAGTCGTTAATGATTCGAAATGTCGATTAGTTTCCGCAAAATAATTGCTGTTTTTAACAAGGTTGGTAAATAACTAGTCTATTTCGTAAGTCTATAGGAAATTGTAACTGTCTGCGACAGTTTATTTTAGTATATTCAATACTATATAATATATTTATGAAAGTTTGTGAGGACGTGTTTGTACACAATAATAATCAAAACTACTGGACGGATTTTGATGAATTCTGAGAGTAATATAGGTTATATGGCAGAATAAGAAAAGGCTACTTTTAGTCCCCTTCCAGAAAGTAGTTCTAAGTTAGTCTAAGCTTTAGATATTTGTAGTATCTTCCACAGAAACATATCTATGGTATCTTCCTATCTAGTTCCGTAGTTTATGGCAAGTAAATTACGTAATTACCTATATATAGGCATTATATATGTATAGGTTGTCCGTCGAAGTAAGGATCAAATGGAATATCGTCCAAAATTTCACATCCTTGTTCCATTTGATCCTTACTTCGAGGGACACCCTGTCTATATGCCACATCGAACGTAAACCGTTTTGTCTTGAGTCGGACTTTTTCAACACAGTTTTTAGTAAATAGAAGTAGTCTTAGACATGTACAGACGACAGCACATCAAGTTACCACAATCTGTGAAATTTCTGCGATAGATTTTCAACCTTATCACAATAGTGGAAGGTAGATGGTCGATTGGTAAACTTTGACAGATTGGTATACGTTGACCTGCCATTGTCTGTACATAAGTCTTGTAGATTTCTTTTAATGGTTTTAGGGTAGCTCACTATAGATTATATCAGTAGCACCGATTAATTTTCGAAAAATGAGAATTAAAACAACAGTAATCCAGTAATAAAATAATTTCATTTTATTTCATTTATTTATACACATACATTATATTTACATAGACTGCAGATATATTCATTACATTATGGAGTATTTTGTTTATTTGCACCTATGTATAGTTATAGTACTTAGGTAAGGCACCTTAGGGAAGCTTTCTCTTATATTTGACAATCTCTGTATAATGGTCGAAGAATTGTGAATGCACTAACTATTATTTAATTATCTAACGCACTGGGTAGGTATGTATATGTTTTATTATGTTTATTGCATTGATTGGGTTTGTGGATTATGCAACGGTTGCTATTTTATAGGGAGTGGTAGGAAAGTTATTGTCATATTTATTTTTACTTAATAAAATATTTTTGGGACAACAAGCAAATGTCAAACTTGTAAATTGTGAAGGTTTAAAGTGTGAAGGTATAAAAATATTCTTCGCTATGTTTTTTTAAATATAATAAATATATTCAAAATGACTGATGAGCGAAGAAAGAGATTTGTATAGGTACTTAAATGAGGTGTGGATTACGTGTATGTATTATGCAGCGTGCGTTAGATAAAACTTAAATACAAATCCAAAATGTATATACCCAAATAATACGCTAAATATATACAATAAAAACAACATAATTTTTCCAAAAAAATATCATTACGACGTAATCGACCACTTGTGAAATCTATTTAGAGTTTACGTAAAAATGTACACAGTATATAGTTTATGCTAAAATCAGATAAAAAAGACTAGGAAGTACTCCAAATTGATTTCACGTTCAGAAACTGTCTTAACAACTTATAACAGGTAACAAACTTAACGTAATATTTACAAAAATACAAATCATTTACATTTTACATAGAAGGAAATGCATGCAGAAATTATTTTTATGTGATAATTCATTATATTATAAATAACTAAACAAAATTGTCTATATTTTTTGTGAATAATATTGCCGTTCACATTCTTTTTTTATATTAAATTCATTTAGATTTACATAGGTGATTTAATTTGACCTTTTGTAAGGAACACGAATAGGCAGTTTGTCTTCTGAACACACACGAAATGCCTCAAAAATTCAATGTCCATAAAGTGCTTCGAAAATAATTGACATAATTTATACCTGGTAAATCTTCTACACATGGCTTGTGGTAATTTTGGTAAATCATTTCACTCCTTGGTAACTTGCGTTACAAAAGTTACCGTCTTAAAACTAAAAAGATACATTTACAAAGATATAGAGGAACACAAAGCTCTTAAAGGAAATATAATTATTATAAAATTAAATATACAATGTGGTAAATTTGGTATACCCGCGGGTCGTTCCGTGTAGTGGGGGATTTAATTGTATAAATCTGAGATCAATTTTACGAAATTAGATTCATAAAAATATGCCTGTTTCACCACTTTTTTGTACGACGATTTCTCGTTTACTGCGTTTTGATGGTCAACAATCGCTGCAAGTATTACAAGTATGAAGTTTATCTTTAACCAAACAAGATTTAATGACACTTTCATTATATCTCATAGAAAAGTATTGTAGTATATCAGTATAATGAGATTGAAAGTCAAAGATCTTTAAAGCCAGAAAATTGACCCACCTTTACGATAGTTTCATTTTATTAGATATTACATAACAAGAAAAAACAGTACTAAAAATATTATTCAAAGCTAATTCGAGCTAGCGCTCACAATTATTGTCTTTGGCAGCAAAACGCAGCATTTGTAGTCGTACGAAAGCTTCTAATAATAGTGGTTTGAGGCGATCAGTCGTTTTTAATACCTAAACATACATACAAACCAATTTACACTCACTCAAGTTACTTTTCAATCTATTTTGTATTCAGGAATTATGCACAACCTATTTATTGATATATTTTTTTGATCTTTCTTTACATGTATCTGAATTGTATCGATGGTTTGTCTGTTTCCAAATTCATAGTTCTATTGACAATGAAAACTCGGTAACTTATAAGTAAAAGATACATGTAGGCCAAAAAATGAACCAGAAAAATCCAGTCCAGTTCCATTCAAAGTTCGCCGTTAAAAATACAAATCCATTTTTAAAAGCTCTTCCATTATTTCCACGCGTAATTAGCCACACTAATGAAGACCTCAGCGAACTCCAATTTAAAAAACAACATAAAAAAATGGAGTTTTTAAAAACGCATTTGGATTATAAGGGAATATTTTCGTCACTATTTTAACCGACTTCCAAAACAAGGAGGAGGTTCTCAATTCGACCGTATATATTTTTGTAATTTTTAGTTCCTGTTTCACAACACTCAGTCCTTCCATTTCACGGCACAACCCGCCTAGAGATTCGTCCTCCTCGCCTACCGTTGTATATCACAGATAGTCTGACTGTCCACAAGTTGCGCCCTCTCGACCGCGACCAGGCAGCCGCCGGGCGCGACCAGTAGCGGCGCCGATGGCGTCCCCACCCACACTTTTTTGACGTCATCTGATGTGTTTTGAGCAAGCGGTGACATGTAGCCGCCCCTGGAATTGAAGAGAAGAAGAAATTAGTACATGCTGTTAAAAGTAAAGTAGACTGACATCAAACTTATTTGTCTATCACTGATAAACACGAAACAAGCCATCTCTTAAACCCTCACTAACCCTTAACCCTTCTTAGGTCTGAGTCCGAAATTTTTGCGTCCCCTCCCGCTAAACCCAGTTTTATAATAGAAACCATCCATGTTCCTTTCCCTTTTGTGTATCAGGGCCACGGTAGCCCTTTCGAGCAATCCTTCAACCCCTGCTAACCCTCAACTCCTAGATGAAGCCTTAACTGCCATAGTTTTACTTCCAAAAAATCATGGCATCGTATCGAAATCTTTTTGCACTGCTTTTAAAGCTCTCTATCCCGAACATTGAACTACACGGCTATAGTGACGTCACAACACCCACCTAAGTTTCCTATCAGCATGTAGAAGCGCGTCTGCCTTCAGCAGTCTCACAGCCACTGCTACCAGCAGGAACAGTATGAGCGCGCCGCACACTGGCACGGCGATGGTGGCCGCTTTGAACCACACCTCGCCGTTGTAGTTCGCTCCACGTTCACTGGCCACTGTTTGGCCTTCTGAAAAAAAGAGGAATTTGAGGTTAGATTTTTTCCCAACAAGTAAGAAGTACATCAAGTAAATTATTGTAATGTCTTTGAGGTCTAGCGGCATTTTCGCAAAGCTTCGTAGATAATCGAGTCATGGAACCGCCTTGGCTCGTACCTTATGGCAAAGAATTAGGATTTGTGCTTTGGCTACCAAAAGCATTCTTTACACAAACGATCGATGTATTAGTTATCAAATGTCACAGACATGTACCGCCTTTCAGTAAACTTTTCTTCTTTAATTAGACGCCTTCAAAAACAAATCAAAATAATCGTATCGCTACCGAACAAGTAACATATCTTTACTCCCAATGACAAACCGATGTACCCTGTCAGAGTACAGACAGCAAAAGTCAGCACATTTATCACCGCCCACCGTAATGATGTTATCTTCAACGCTATAACCGGAACCTTATCAATAAAATGCACTACGAAACTGCGAATTGTAACATTAATTATGTTGCAATCTGTATCTGAGAAAATACGTGCAATGTATATTGTGACATGTTTTATTTTGTTATAATTTACTGCTTTTAGATAGATTTGTTTATGTTGCTATTTTTGGACGATTCATCGCAAAACATTCTACATTTACTTCGCAAAGTGGTTCTTATCCGAATCCGTTTTTTTTTTTGCTTCTACTTATTAATTATTTTGGAGATAGATAAATTTGGGAACATTGCCGACTGCAAAAACAAGGAAGCTCTTCACTCCCTTCTCATTACCAAATTAAATAAGTACCTAATCAAAACTTTCGAGTCTTAGCAAGATTGTAACTTGCGCAATTCGTACCACTGCACTAAATCTGACAGAGAGACCCATCAAAGATAAGAGCCACCCACATCTAGCAATGGGCTTGTCTATCCAACGCTCAAAAGTCCGTAAGGCTGGTATTTTAGAACGATATCAAGCAAAGATCTTGTGTTAAGTACAGCATTATAGCCAGTTGAATTCAATTTAATTTTACTAGTGTTTGAGGCTAGAGTAAGGTTGGTCCTTAGATACTTAAATCTCACGCTGTCAGTATTTTCAATGTATATTCTAGCTGTATAACTTTGCTTTTCGTATTGCTGACTTAGAATCTGGTCTTATATTCATTTAACGGGAGATACTGGCAATATTTAGAATGTTGACGAAATAAACTTTTCTATTTTTATTTTTTTAGTATTAACTGCTTGATTATTTTATCATTTTTGTTCACATGCCAGTACTAATTATAATGTGTTGACAATCGTACGTTTTTATCGTTACGCCTGACTAGTCGTTCCAAGGAGGTTCGTATGGTACACTACCAGGAACACAATACATTTTAGATCGAATGGATAATGAATATAGTATGTCATAATGGCATTCTTTTCGACAATTGATATGGCTGCTATTGTTCTTAGTGTTAGCTACGCAGTTTTAATCTCGCATAGCCTTCATAATTGACATGTACCTTTTAATTGCGAGAAGTCAGTGTGAATTTAAAATGTAGGTTTCTTAGAAAGAATTTTTGATTGGATAGATAAAACTTTGTACATGTAGGTTTTATTTATTAATTACAATTCAAAAAATTTAATAATTTGGGATAGAAAGCAGAATGCCGTCTCTACTAAGATGAACTTTGAAATAATTAAAAAGGAGTGCTCCAATCACCAAGGAAACCCAAGACTTAGCAGCACTAACCCATAGAAGAAATATAGGAAAATAAAGATAATTACGAAAAAACACAGCCAAACATAATAAGGAGTCCAACTTTGGAAACACGCAAGACAAGAAACAATTAAATCAACAAGATATCAAAACTATTAATAGCGATGATAAATATAAGAACAAACAAAATTCGAACGAGAACAAAATATGTCAAGACCGATCCGTACCGTGAGAATTGATACTAAACATAATACTAATAGACGCGAAATAAAAAACACCGTTAGCTAAAGAACAGCATTCTTAAATTCCCAAACCATGGGAAAGAGATAAAAAACATCAAAATTCTAGGCCAAATGCAAGAAACAATAGATTGATGATCATTAATTTCATCGAATTGATGTACGATTATCGTTTCAATAGTGGCGAGTCAAACGCGACATTCACACTTTCACTTATCGATATGGTTGCCGTGACCAATCGCTAAATATGAAGACTTCAAGATAAATATCCATGAGTGGATCTGAAGTTTTTCACTAAGGAGTTTGGACAACAATTGTTTCTTGATTGCGAAGATAAGAGAGGTTATTTTTGTTTTTATTCACATATACACTCAATGGTCTTTCTGTCTTATAACGGTACTAAAAATACCACAGTATTACAAGCTGAATCTGAGGCATCATAAAATATGTTGATATCTTCATCTTCTTCAATATATACATTCATACCTAATTTAAATACTGTTAAGTCCATTAAAGACATACCACTTCCCAATTAGCGCTAAACAACACTCATTACTATAAACAATGAAGATTGATGACAAATAATAACAGAACCAAAAACAGCTACGTAAGATGAAGTCCTAAGTGTTTTATATCAATGAATAAATAGCATTCTTTGAGATGACCTAGCACAATATTGAATTACACATGATCTCATTCGTTTAATGCATGCATACTTATGTCATTCAGTAGAGTCAATCTTTGTATGAGCCCCATAGTAGACAGCTACTCATAAAACGGCAAAAATATTTGACGTAGCAAATTGCTTTTGTGATGAACACAACCCCTTCACATTCTACGTCGAGTTCACTAATATAGCTAGAGAAAGCTTTCCTTTGTATAGCAGCAAAAATCACTCCTTAGATGCGGTCACCG
>NWSH02000525.1:13247505-13258685 GCA_002382865.2 Heliothis virescens | reverse complement strand
TTTGATGGCGTACGATTTGCCGTGCCTACGTCTTTACCTATAAATTATAAGATTTTAGAGTCCCAGGCGCAGTACATCAATTCTTGCTTTTAGAAACTAAATACTAACAAAGGAATTCCTTAACATCGTGTTACGACTTCTGTATTCCTGAAACCATCGCGGTGAATCATCCTAAAGTTGACGGAATAGAAAAAACTTCCCTTTCATCTTAAAATGGTAAGCCTATCGACGACAAGCCGATGAACCGGTAAAAATAACATACAGCTGGTTCGTGGCGCGTATCGTGTATGAATAATGCGCATGTCATACTCCACGGGCCCCTACATAAATATCCTCACAAACGGCCAGCCTCCGACCGCATTCAATGTAAATGCTTTGGCTCCAGACGATGAAACAAAACAAAATTAATTTCAGAGGGACGCCGCTTTATTTGCTCTCGATAACGGAGGAAGACTTAAGGAAGACCCCCCTTGATGTCCGGCATCTTTAGGATATCTTTTTCGTTCACGGAATCATGTATTTTTTTAACCCTAATATTTGAATGATTAGTGAGTTGTCCGATGCCCAGGCGCATCGACGGGACATCGATTAAGAATCTCGATAAAAACTATGCTCAGAGACAACGTCCAGCTAATCACTTTTTAAAGGGTCATTAATGTATTGAAATAAATGAACTGATTTATTATTCCCTAAAAGTCGCTGTAAAAGTTCAGTAAAAACTTAATGAGCCGAACGTCTCCGAATTCACAAAGAAATTGTAGAATTCCGTTCGTGCTCAAACCGGCAGATGAAGTCGCGCGCGAATGCGAAGCCGCAATAAATAAAACAATTAAAGAATAAAATACCAACGTAAAAAAGCAAAAGAGTTGCACGCCGTTAATAGCTAAACCTTTTGAGCAGGGGAAATTGGAAACTTTTAATAGCGAACTTTAATAGCTTTTGCACGCAGAATTGCTTCCATTAATTGCACTTTGCAGTGCGCCATGCATTTATTATGAAATCGAGATTCTATTATGGTCGTTAAATTAATGTTGTTTGTCTTATGGTTCCACGATACGGGCAATTTTATAGTTCAATTGTAGAATGCTATTCCATTATAAATCCTTACTTAAAACAACTCATCACCTCTCATTAGTAGAGATCAATGCATCGAACATTATGTTAGACGAATACCATTAGACCGGCTTTACAATCAATTTCGAGTCAAAAACGACGGCATAAATAGAACAACGAAGGATAAGGTAAATAAAAAACAAATAAACAAAAGCGAAAAGGGTCCCGGCATGTTATTTGGTATTGATAAATGGCCCTCCGGAGATGTGAGAGAAAAGGATGAAGCGGGGCCAGAACGAGATAGCTTTACTAATGATCATGAAGGCAGGATGCATCCAAAGATAAAAGAAAGTGCTTCTTATCTTTTCCCAAGTTTGGTTTTCTTCAATGTGTAAAAGCTTTATAGGAATTGTTAAGTGCATAGGCGCCAATTCTTCACGGTGCATTTACTCAGAAAGCGGTGCTTCACGGTTGCAAGATTTTGTTTGGACACTTGAGCATTATGGAGGGCCGATGTAATCGGTCACCCTCTGTCACGTGGCGCTTCAAACGAGGTGTTAATTTCCTAGTTTCCTCTTTGTTTGCCGCACTAATTGAGTACCGCGAGGGGATTTTTGGGATGCTTCAAAATAAGTGGAATGCACATAAAGAATGAGCTTTTTGTGAAAGCCGATCTAACAAACAGGAAAAGCTTTTGGAAACGGTTCTATTGAAACATAAGTATTTCTGAAAGCATTTACGATAAAGACTTATTTAAAAGAGCAAATATTTAACATTGGCGCGATTGCATCGCGACACGGGAGCCGGTTTTGGTAAATCGCGATTGAAATGTTCTGGTCGCGAGACACCGCTGCGGTGAAACAGATCTTTATAATAAGATAACTTTAACGCCGGTTCGTTTGCCACGTACGTCCCTTCAATTTCATTACAGATGGCCGCAACGAAACGTCTATTCGGAGTATCAAGTTCCAAGCCCATTTCTTCAGTACATTTCGCTCATTTCAGATCAGAGATTCAATTTAGATCTACCGCTCAGATAGTGAAACTCTCAACAGAAATAGTCCGCTATTTCAGTCAGTTTATCTACAAAGGTCCAAACAAACTGGTTTTACAGTTTAATAATCTCGTCTTTACTAGAATCAAAATGATGGACCGATAACTTTCATAATCCAAGAATTTAAAGTTTTTATTAGCTCTTCGTTGTAAGATTGTAATCATTAGTAAGCATTAGANACGGGAGCCGGTTTTGGTAAATCGCGATTGAAATGTTCTGGTCGCGAGACACCGCTGCGGTGAAACAGATCTTTATAATAAGATAACTTTAACGCCGGTTCGTTTGCCACGTACGTCCCTTCAATTTCATTACAGATGGCCGCAACGAAACGTCTATTCGGAGTATCAAGTTCCAAGCCCATTTCTTCAGTACATTTCGCTCATTTCAGATCAGAGATTCAATTTAGATCTACCGCTCAGATAGTGAAACTCTCAACAGAAATAGTCCGCTATTTCAGTCAGTTTATCTACAAAGGTCCAAACAAACGGGTTTTACAGTTTAATAATCTCGTGTTTACTAGAATCAAAATGATGGACCGATAACTTTCATAATCCCAGAATTTAAAGTTTTTATTAGCTCTTCGTTGTAAGATTGTAATCATTAGTAAGCATTAGACGTTTATGACTGAGAAGATGCGCTCTTGGGAGACGTAATTAAACATAGAGTTTCTGTTAAAACCACCCGAATGGGAATCTGATGGTAATAGCGCCTAACTAATGTTGCGACAACGGCTTTCTCCTGACGTTCACACGCTGTCCGACTCCGTTTTATCTAGTACTTTATTACGTTAATAATGATTGTGGCGCGAGCCGCAGCCGGTTTCTCTGCTATTCAGATTGGAGCTAACATAACAGGCTTTATGCTGATTGGATGACGCGGAAAAAGCAAGGTTGCTTTGCGGCCTTGTTGTCGCATACCAATGTCCGCTATTTGAAACTATTTATTGGCTGTCAATTTGGACCGTTTGATTTGTGATCTGATGTGACCGCACGGGCTCCGACCATCGTAGCTAACAACTATTCTCTATACAACAACTATTAATATAGCGAGACGCCGTCAGCCTCTTAAGTATAGTTGTTGCAGTGGCGTGGAATGTTAAACAGGCGCCCGAGGCGAAGTTTAATAACTATGGTCTCGGTTAATTTATATTAGAAGAGTCCTGTTTATCATTTTGCATCAGCGGTCCCGATCGGATCACGACTCATCCTCTAATTGCACTCGCGGAATTATCTTCCGTAATGGATGTCCTCGTCGGTGCGTAATTATCCAATGCGGCGCCAGTAATCTGGCCGGGCCGCGGGCAATTTCCATCGGAATGCGAGTCGAGAGAGGCCTGTCTGTGGGTCGAGTAGCGTTTCTTCAGCTATCTCATGCAGAGATCGAACCTCTAAAGCCGCTTAATGCTGCTGCACCTTGACAAATCGCACCGATAATCTCGCGTTCCAAATCGAGAGATTCACGAGCTTTCCGAAGAGCTCGCTCTTCTGAAGGCGGTTTAGAGAGCGTTTATCACAGATAGCGGTACCTTGATACACCACGTCGAATAGTGTCGACGAACCACCGATAAATAAATGCAAACGTTATTATAGAGAGCGGGCCGCGGCGCCAAAGACCTATCTGTTGCAGCCCGAGCGAGATCACTTCCTCGGAAAATTGCTCATTGGCACGTTAGCCGACGCACCGGCCCTCGTTCTTATGTTTACTACTAAATACAATTCACCTGACAGCCATTTATTATAACGTTTAGTTCCTTGTTGAGTTAACATGGTGATGTAATTCGATAGAGTCATTCGATTAACATTAGCTCAGAATAACGCTTGGGGACCGAGCTGCTTTCGCATAGATATAATGGAAATGAGCTCGACTATCGGTCTCGGATTTCGGACGGCAGTATATCGTTTCTAGTCTCTATTACAATGCTGTAGAGATGTCAATTGGTCGATACTAATATTCGTGATCTAAGTATAGGTACGACGTTTATCAGTCATTCCGTACACGTCCCGCCGCCGTCGAGGTTATCGAGGCGCTTTCACGCCACTCGAATAACATTTGAATAATGAAATGCGTTCGTCGAACTCCTAAAAGTGCAAAACGAAGCTAGCGCCGACGCAGGCGTAACGTGCCACCTGTTCGCCTTTGAATCAGAGTATTCATCGCCTCGTTAAGTCACAATGGGCCACAGAAGGCCGACTACCTGATCTTTTTTCTCCTTTATCGAAACCTCACGCGCAAGACCTTTATCCGTTTCGAATGGGCTTCGATAGCCGCGATGCCTCGATTCAATTGTGTAGGCGACGTAAATGTCACAACGACAATGCTCATCGTTTAGAGCCCTCGACTCGGACGATTGTCGTCTTAAATCATAACAGCTCTCAATCATCTGGTAGCCCATTAGGTGGACGCGTGCCGACTCGCCGTAAACATTTCAACTCTTTGTGTGTATTTCCATACCGTAAAAGTTTTCATTAAAGATTTACCGTTCCAATATATTGAGTAAACACAGGACGTTTGTCGCAGTGTCAACATTTCTGGACAGGTGTTTAGCGACAAGTGAAGTTTTTACGTGTTGCAACATCGTTGTTGTTTTAAAACTGACGTGTGAAAATGTTCAGCGTCGCTGTAGGGAGCGATCGGTTCGTTGACTTGCTACACATAATGCAAGACGAGATTGAAACGTAACACAAAAAGCTTAATCAATATTTCAACAGCGGCCGCATTCCGCACTTATCCGAGCCGAGCTTCGCTTTCAATTTAATTAGATCGTGAAAAAACTATATGAGAGATGTTATCTTATGTTTTAACAAGACATTTCTTGTTTTGAGCTTGCGTGTATGAGAAATTANTTCAATTGTGTAGGCGACGTAAATGTCACAACGACAATGCTCATCGTTTAGAGCCCTCGACTCGGACGATTGTCGTCTTAAATCATAACAGCTCTCAATCATCTGGTAGCCCATTAGGTGGACGCGTGCCGACTCGCCGTAAACATTTCAACTCTTTGTGTGCATTTCCATACCGTAAAAGTTTTCATTAGAGATTTACCGTTCCAATATATTGAGTAAACACAGGACGTTTGTCGCAGTGTCAACATTTCTGGACAGGTGTTTAGCGACATAGGTGGTAAGGTGACAAGTGAAGTTTTTACTTGTTGCAACATCGTTGTTGTTTTAAAACTGACGTGTGAAAATGTTCAGCGTCGCTGTAGGGAGCGATCGGTTCGTTGACTTGCTACACATAATGCAAGACGAGATTGAAACGTAACACAAAAAGCTTAATCAATATTTCAACAGCGGCCGCATTCCGCACTTATCCGAGCCGAGCTTCGCTTTCAATTTAATTAGATCGTGAAAAAACTATATGAGAGATGTTATCTTATGTTTTAACAAGACATTTCTTGTTTTGAGCTTGCGTGTATGAGAAATTATTGCAGCGTCTAATGTGGTACGCACGAAGTTATAAATTATGCATATTAGATATGTAATTATGCATATCAGCGGCTTTAGTCACATCTTCCTAATCTTCGTAAGCTGCTGTTACCTTAACATNGCAGCGTCTAATGTGGTACGCACGAAGTTATAAATTATGCATATTAGATATGTATTTATGCATATCAGCGGCTTTAGTCACATCTTCCTAATCTTCGTAAGCTGCTGTTACCTTAACATTTACGAACATCAAAGGGCTATTTGTGTTCGCAGAAGTTATGAGGTAATCATAGACATTTGTAACTCAAGAGCTGAGAATTTCGCGAAATTACCACACAACGCACGTCGTAAAATCAACATTTGCAGCTGAATGTATGTTTAGGCTAATCTCAGAGATTACTTGATGGATTTTAGTTTTGCTGAGAGCAAGACGAACGACAGGAATATTGCTACGCGGGAGGAATGATGAAACACGAACACTCTTTGACTGGGAGCTCAGACCACATTTCTTCGAGAGTCCGTGTTTTATGAATTACTATAATTATTATGTTAGCATAAATATACACTTGTTCTATCTTTACAAATATGTATCGCCTCAAACGTCAACATAAGAGAGTCCTGAGATTGAGTCAATCTTGTTTTAAAATGGTACCAGATAATTCTTTCAGAAATTCACAACTACACTCAGACCACTTAGACAGCTGGGTAGCACAAATGCGGAAGGCTAAGACATGCAGCTAAAAGCCTGCTTGATGGATGTCGCATGGAGGAAGCCCTAGGTTCAGCAAAACATGTGAGTAACGGGTTATTATATCATATCTGAAATGGAATGTGCTTGGAGAATTTCTCCGGATCGCCGGTGGCTCGGTAGAAAGAAGTAGGGGCCGGAATGCGGTCGTGCGTTCTGTGTTGAGAGACGGAATTCACACCGTTACTAGTTGCACTCGTTAATCATTCGCGCTACTTGCCGATGGGTTTCATTCGAGATAGAATTTGGCGTCTTTTGAAAGTTGAGTGACTAGTCTGTTGCATCTGTTTGTTGTGCAGTGGATTTCTTCGATCTATGTATCTGACGTTAACCATCGTTGCCCCAATTAAAAAAAATACATTGAGAATGTTGATTACAGAAGACAACACCTCCTATATCACCATCCACCTCTTATATCAAGAGAGTTTCGGATTCAGAAATAACAATCAATCCTAGTTTCTTTGCTAGCTAACTAAACTCAATTAACTTTTTCAAAGCATTTGAACGTGCCGCTCATATAAAATTCAGTACCTACTATTAGCTGATTTATTACCATACGGGGCATAGCAACTAGTTCATACAGTGATTCATAGTCCTGCTTGTTATTCCACACATGTCAACTTCATGGTTTGACGTGGTTTTTGCACCAGCCCGTATATTTTATGCCGGTGATGGACATCTGAATATACAGCGGTGTTTATTTCTTCAAGGATTATACTGTTGGTATGGCCAGGATTATCAGAAATGATGTTGGTTTTTTTCATATTCCCATAAGAGTTAATATTAAATCAAGATTTTCCTCGTCTTGTAGGGTTATCTGCTGTTCTAAGCGTATCCTGTCTGTTCTTGGTTGAATCGTCCTTGTCTTTTCTGAAATTACAGGTATGCTTTGTTTTCTACATAAACATATTTTCTAGGGCTTGGCTATCCAGGGAGACTTTTTGATAACTTATCCATCTTCTAGAATATTTTTAATCATCTAATAAGCAAAATCACAGAACTCATTGGTATCGTTACTGACAGATGTAACCAATGTTTCCTCAATGAAAAAAAAGCTCTGTATTATTAAATTAATGAACTATCCAGAAGCAACAAATAGTAGTGACTATTACACGTTGTGGTAGTTTCATTTGTCTCAGCCGGCTAGAGTAGCAACCAAACAGTTACACATGACTTACGACGCATATCACATTACATTTGGCTTTGTATTATCTTAAAGGTAGATTTTCGTGAAAATTATACCTTTGGTCGTTATAAATTGGTCGTGTTCGGTTGATGGGCCACCTTGTGTGTTGGAATTCGGAAATTTTATTATGATTCTGATGATTTTTAGTGGACTAGTGTTGTAGCCTAAGCTTTACTGTGTTGTTTGGCAAAAATGTATTGTCGATTACAAGGGAACCCTGGTTTACAATATAAACTTTATATACTTGGGGCCTAGAAAAACGTGATGATACTTTATATCTCCCTGTATACCAAGACGTTAGTCAGCTTTTAAACTGTAAAATTTTTACGACTACCTATTGAGTTGCATATAACATTCACTACCAATTTTTTGGAATGCCAGATCATAAACTTTCTAATGCCAGAATCCACCAGCAAAATACCGCAATACAGTGAATCGAACACAGAAATACCGCTACCGTTGCATTTGATACCGAATACAGTTTCGCTAGTAACTTTAAAAGCTAGTTTATCGGTTTTAAACAGGCGGAACAATTTAATCTGCCCGATCAATGCCTGAAAGGGATAATCGACAACATTTACAAGATATTTAAGTACTAAACAGAACACTACATAAATTACTGAAGTCTATTTATAATGGTTTATATACGCCTCGCGTTTAGTTAGCGGTATGCTCAAAGGAATGCATGGTGATCGACCGTGGCAATTGCATGGTCTGTGTATGCAAATGAGTAAGGGATCATTATTTAAGCGGTGATGAACTTTAATGTAACGAATGTGTAATATGAGAACCTTGGTGTTAGACTATGATATTTATTGTGTTAGAATAGTTAGTGTCTCATAACATTAGTGTTAATATTTGTAGATGTAAATGCCGACGTGGTTTTTGCATTAAAAGTAGGTATGCGTATGCATTTCGTTTCTTTATATCGTAGTCTCTTCCAGATCACAGGACTATAGAGTCCCGGATTTTTGGAGGGCGAACGTGAGGCCGAAGCCAACACGCTGAAGCCCCTTTAAGACAACTTTAATGAGATAGTGACACAAAACCGACGATTATCCCTGTATACACTATGTAAATGTACCCAAGGACAATCCCCGGTTCTGTGCTAAACTATTGCTAAATATGGAATACACTACTTGGGCTATTGTGATGGGATACTGATGGACTAGGATATGGGAAACTATGGGAATATCATAGTTATTATTATAAAAATTAATGACAAAACTCATATTATGAGTTAGTTTTTGTGTGTCATACCTTTTTTTGCAGGACTTTTTAAGAATTCTACTTTAGACAGCATACTATAATACTATGACGAATAAATAGCGTTTTAAAACAATGTACCATTAATTACATGTCTCCTTGTATGAGTAAAACGTGATCATTCTGCAATAATCGATCATCGCAAAAATCGATATCATTAATCGTTCACATTACAAATTCGATATCGACATTTCGAGATTCAAACTGATCAAAGGTATTCACTATTCATTAATTAAGACTTCGTGTGCGATTAATGAAGCATAATATAATATTTTGTGGAATTTAACATTATTTATAGGAGATTAGAAAATAACAAACTAGTTATACCGTTTGTGGGAAAAAAGTCGTTGAATATTGAACTTTATTGCTTAGTTAATAAAGCCGTTTCTTCAGTTATTGAGTTCAAAAAATTCCAGGTATAGAGGTCGCTGGCCACATGTTATGCAGTTATATTTCGAAACATGTTATTTATATGTGTTTATTAGTTTTGTTAAGAACGTGACAATCGATTACTAATTCGATTATTATAATGCAAGCCTAAGGTGTTTCTCGTAATTTTAATTCCCATGATAATTCTTATTAATTTTCTGACAAATTGATCAAAACTTGCGTAGGTTTTAATATATTTGATGTAGCTGGCAACGTAGATTAGTTAAGTGAATTATTGTTTTACTTAATTAATAAGTTAATTCTTTAATCGAAGTTCCGTAGCTTGAAGGTGCAGATAACATGAGTTGGTGAATGTTTACCGCTATTCGATATTCAAAGTAATATATCTAGCATGCTATAAAAAAGAAATGCTATTCCAATTTTAAATTCTAGACTTTCTATTTACGTCACAAGGCCGTAAGTCGTCCTCCAACGAGGTGGGGTCACCAATCTGCTTAGCAACTGTAAAATTGCGGCCATATTATTTAGTAAACATTTTTAGTAGAATGTTGGTATCGTAAACCAGTTGTTTTATAGCTGCTTTCCTCTAGAATGTTATCTCGGTGTAATTAAATTAACATACCGACTGATTAATTGACTTAATTAGCACTTTGCTTTAGATTTCTTAGAAAACTTTTTAATCTTTTGTTTGAGTTAATTACTTCGAGATAAATACTCCAATGTATAATTTCTTGTAGGTTTATCTAACTTTAACCTAAATATCAGTTCAAAAAAGTCAATAAACTACAAGGATTCCGCCCAACCCTAGCTTTCGTCGACCACGTCATCTCCCAACAAAACTACTCAAAAGTAGTTCTCAACGACATGGAATTAACACAATCAGCGGTGGCCATAAAAAGCGCGTCTGCGCCGCTAACTAGCTCAGACACGTACCCAAGTATATGTACAAACATACAGACGTAACTACCGGCACTCGGTAGAAACAAACAACCTCTTTGGATATAAGTACTAATATTTAAACAGGCGATAGTGCATCGTTTGGTGTGAGGGACAAGAGGTAGCGGGAGCGGGGATTTACTTCATTAGTGATAAGGCGATTTGGATAAAAGTGTAGCTTTTGTGTGTAACTTATTAAGATATCTAAGCTTTATCGGCCATCCTGAGCCGAATTGGAATAAACATTTTATTTTTTTCACATAGTAGAATACTAAACTGATTGAAAACCTTGTCTATAAGAAATTACACGAAGTACTATGTTTTATGAAAATATATTTGTGATGAATCATGCTTCTTCCAAATGTTCTATCATTTTATCCCTTGTACGGGACCCCAAGTGAAACGTGCAGTGTACACGGCACAAAGAGGCGCCGATGACGGCGATGTGTGGTCCCAGTACCGGACACGGCGGGGCTCCAGTACCGAATATTGTTTTTATTAACTAATAACTTTTACTGCCCAACAGCGAGGAACGCATTTCAAATTAAGAACCTTCGATTAAAGTACTGGTGTATTTTTTTTTTCGTTGAGATGTTATCGGAACTGTCATGATCCAAAATGCAAGCTTTAAGTCTGTGTCAAATTGATTAATTCCTTACAATGGCTTTAGTTCGAAAGCAGCATAGTATCACGTTTGGCTAACTAAATTATGTTGTGACTGGCCACAAAAATCTCATAATACGCTCACCGTGAAATCTCCAATAAATTGAGGAACAAAACAAAATCAGTCTCCACACGTAAGTTAAGTATCTGTTTGCTCGAAGAAAATTGTAGCGCAATCTTGCGCAATCATTGGGGTGCTTTGTGGTCCGACCGCGTTCGGGTGAAATCGGCAATTATCGGACAAAACGATTATTTGCCGAAGGGACGCCGAACACGACCGTTGTCGTGCCGACAGAAACGCCCAGGGCAAGAGCTTTTGAAGATTTGTTTTATTTAACAAATGAATGATTACTTTAATAACATACGGACGGTTGAGTGAGGATGAAAGTGAACCGCAAAATAGGATGAGCACAGTAATAAATCCATGGTCTTGCAGGAGAACTCCTGAAAGTTTAAATA
>NWSH02000525.1:13178122-13192561 GCA_002382865.2 Heliothis virescens | reverse complement strand
TATTTGAACCAAACAATAAATTGGAGACGCCTACTTAAAAATAGAAATCAGATATTGGCCCAAAAGATATTGCTATTCGATTACTGTCAGGAGTTTGTGGCAGTGTGTGTATATTCTTCATAAAATCAAAGTGTATTCGAATTATTCTACATCATATTAGATGATCATCATACATAGAGAAGCTTGCGGACTCATATAAGTAATATATTTTCTTATCATTTCCAACAAAAGACTACCCTGAATTCCGATATTATTTACCTAAGTATATAGCCAATTACTCAACTTGTCAAGAAGGATACCTATACAAAGCTATCAAATTGTTATTAACAAAATACAAATGTATTCATTGACATTATTCATTTAAACAGTAAAGGTGATAATGTGAGACGGAATAACATCAAACGAGATTATTCGGCGCGTAATCTGAGAGCCTACCTGTGGAGGTTTGTTTTAAATTAAATATATCTGGGGCTCGAACGCCCCGGGAAAATGGCGGTCGACGGGTAATGTTCTTGGAAAAGGTCGGAGTTTTCCCGGTAACGGTAGCGACCTGCGCTCTAAGATGTTTCCCATATACATCATGCTTTATGGATGATAATTTTGTTGTTACATGTGACCTTCTTTTGTTTTTTTTACATTTTCAATTTTATTCGGAAGGTATACCATATTCCAATTCAAATAAATTGTGAGTTTTGTGGCATACGGGTGGCGTAGAGGTACCGGCTACGTAGATTGGGAGGTAAACAATGTGATTATGGGAAGCTTAATTGTTACATAAGATCCCATAGAAATTAGGTCACTCTGGTCAATATCACGAACATTACAGAATTGCCTTGATTTTATAGCGACTAAAACCAACCTATGTGTAATTCCTCTTTCTTCTAAATGCCGCATGCCAAGCGCGACTTGCAGAGCATATTCCCTCATGGTACTGCCATCCAACTGGAGAGCTGGCTCAGCCACATAGTGGTCCTTCTTCTTATCACAATCTATGTACAATTTTCCGTAACCTTCCGAAAGCGCGGGATCCGAATCACTCAAGTTCGTATATTCGGCTGAAAAAAAAACAGAATTTCGTTATTATTCAGTCATTCAAAGGAGCACCAAAGTTCAATGTGTAAGCCCCAAATAATTTCAGTCTGAAACATGTTCCAAGCCTTCATTGGTATTCAGTATTCTGTTTGATTAAAGCGCCTGTGAAAATATTGTGGTTGAGAGGCTTCAAGAATAATTTATTGCTCATAGAAATGTAGCAGGCGTTTGAAATGAGAGTTCGGTTTCTATTTGTACTTTGGTGTCTAGAGATCAGATTCTTTGTGAGTTAGCGTAACGTCAAATAAATTCTTTTGGTATTACTTTTGATATTAATGTTATTTGCAGCCAAAGAACATTTTAGGTCATGTTGAAATGTACGATTGTTACATCTCTTATAGGTACAGACTAGAGATCAGTTTTAACTATACTCATTACTCATATTCATTTATGTGCTTTAAGCCGGCAATAACATACTTTTAATTTAACTTTACAGTTGTCAGTTTTGCCTACACACGTTCAATACTGTTTTAACTAAATAGTTAAAACTGAAGCTGAGCCAGCAATAGGACATCAAAAAAATAAAGTAATTCCATTTTTAAACTTACAGTCGGCTTCTGACGGTCTTCCTTGCGAGCTATCAACTCTTCTTGTAATATTAGATGCTTGGCTTTCCTTCCTCTTTCCTCTAGCAGCACGAAGGAGGGATAGCAGGTCTCCTCTGGGTGCATGTTCCAGGAGGGCTATGAGCGGCGCTCGCCTGGTGCAGCAAGCTATCAATCTGATCACGTGTTTGTGGGAACCCACGTGTTTGAGCATCTCAATCTCACGGAGAAAGTCTTGCGTTTCTTCTTCTGTAACTTCATCTGAAAAAGGGAAAAGTTGTTAAATGTCACGAAATCCATACTAATATTATAAAGCTGAAGAGTTTGTTTCTTTGTTTGAACGCGCTAACATCTGGAACTACTGGTCCGATTTGAAAAATTATTTCAGTGTTAAATAGCCCATTTATCGAGGAAGGCTATAGGCTACTTTTTATTCGGGTGCGCCGAGCAGTTCCCACGGGATGCGGGTTAATCCGTTGGCAGTAGCTAGTGTTTAATAATAACCTTATTGATCCACAGTTACATTTTGAGATCTAGTAACATAAAAGTTCACTGTAACTATAGTCTACAGGAGACATTTTTATCAGTTCTATGGTCCCCAAACTGTAGCGGTGCCTGTATCTTGGGGACCTGTATACAATATACACGACTGTTTGAGGACTGCTATGAAAAGCAATACGTTTTTCTATAAAATCAGTATACGATCCGCACTTTCAATGCAAGCGACACGAGCTATCTAGAGATGATCGCTATACATAATAATTGTAAGGTAAATAAGCTAAAAAGTAATACTATATGATTTACTAAGAAACTCTTAACACGTTCAGTAGCGAAAATCAAACATCAAAAAGAAAAGTAGCCGCATTTAACCATTGCTCCCAACAATTTAAGAAAGACGCTCAATTTTATACAGAATATTTTTTATAAAAAGACCCGGTTTGAACTCATTTGAATAACATCCCTAATTAGCCTAATCGCAATTAAGGAATCCGCGTTAAATGGCGGTAAAACGCCTCATGTTTATTACAAAATTAAGTGCGCGGAACTAAACGTGAGCGCCTTACGTAAATTCACGGCAATATGTATTCAGTTACGCGTTAACATTTAATTATTAAACAGGCGCTTCATAAATGAGCATCATTTTCAACTGATGTTATAAATTCGAATATGGTTTGTTTATGTTTGTATTGTTTCAGTCATTTTACATTTTAAAATGGCACTTATGATGAGTTTTGATATTGTTAGGAGGAACCTGAATAAAGTTACAGGACCTAGGTCATGATCACATAGGTATCGCCCGTGCTTCCTCCCGGCAAAAATAACAATTCAAATATAATCTTTAAGAAGAGCTAATTAAGGTATAATATAACAATTGCATTTACAGACGCGAAAGTAAAGTTATTTAGTTATTATCCACAAAGAAAGCTTTAATTCCTTTCTTACAGTTTATACTTTATTACAGTTTCCCCGAACAGGAACTTGGAAACTCCAAGATGGCAAGTAATTTGTGCAAAATTACACGTTTATTATTATCTAAGGAACAAGCGGTTCAAGAGTGCACTCGCGAAGATTACCAACTTTCATTTCCTAGACAGGTTTATGTAATCATAATTGAGCATGGTAAATTAGCTAAACATTTGGTGTTAAGGTTCATTTCTAAGTCGGACCCGAGTCGCTGCGATCGGTTGCATGCGACTATTTGTGCTCGACTGATGCGATAATAGTCACAGTATGGGAATGCGTCGCGGACATTAATGCAGTAGCAACTTTCAAACCTTCGCAATTTTGTAGTGTAACATTGCCTGAACACAACGGATCCACCGGTTACACTAACACCTATTAAACGGCTAAAATAGTCACGATGGCAAGTTGTTAGTGCATCAATGACCCGGGACCGTACCTATGGCTTGAATTTCCAAATAGGTGACAAACGCGTCTGGATTATGTAGAGAGCTTTAAAACTAGCAGATTTTCTCACTACCTGGTTTGACAAATGATAGATGACGCATGGATCCGCGAGGCAGATTTTTATTCCTCTCTGAATGTTTTGCGTGTAGCAATGCCTACTTATATGCGTGATAAAATCCTCTAGTACTGAAAGCTGAAAGGGATATATTCCCTTAAACTTTTACAGCTGCATGCTGCCGATAGCAGAGGCGTGCGTTTTTCTCTTATCTCGGAAATGAACCTTAAGCGCTGCCGAAATGGTGTGACTGCATACTGCCACTGTCTATTGTTTTGTTGAGTGCATTTTAATGAGGTGTTTATTATTGTTTTTATTATGACTATGGAACTGAAAATTTTACAAGAAATTATAGACTTTTTATAGAAAACCTTAAAGCACAAAATAAATAGTTTATTGTTTGCACATCGTTGTAGACAAATGACTAAGAATATGACAGTTCTCTAAGCTTGGTAAAAGTCATCAGATGACTTAATTGAAAATGACTATTTACAAAATATTTTTCTGACGAAAAAAAACCTCTAACATATTTTGGCATGGCTTGGAACTTCATTTCTTTTAGATTAGCTGTGTCTTATGAAAGCTCAGCAGACAAAAGATATATTCTGTTGCATACAACTTCATATACAGCGCTTGTTCTCTGTCAAACACTACAATACAGCATTCATTATTATAATCGAAACCGATTATTATGTGCATATCCTGCAAGACAAGTTGTTCTTGCTAGTAGATTTGTTAGCATTAATTTATACCAACACATGTATGTAGCGTTTAGTGTTTACATACAATATAAATTACATAGTAGTGTTCTCACCGCATAATAGATGGCACCACTTATATCTGTTGAAATTTACAAATGACTATTACATAATTAATTATTATTATCTTGTGTGTTATGTATTTTCTCGGTAATTTCGTGGGATTATTATGTATGTATGTAGATTTATTTGGAGAGAGAAGAAATTAACCTTACGATAATAACAAAGCTATAAAACTTTAAATCGTCATCTGCCTAGCATTTTCCTATAATTATTTTTGGGTCGGCTTAGCCTAGCCGGATGCATCTGAGTACCAGTGTTTTACTGAGTAGAGTGACAGCGTATCTGACCTCAATCTAGTAACCCGAGCAACCCAATGATCTTTGATAAGACTGATTTTCAGTCTTTCTGGCTTCTGACTACCGTTAACGTCCGCTAAAGATGTTCAAATGCCAACAGAGACCCATTAATTTAACTGCCTTCTGAAACAAGGAAGGACTCGGAAACAGGGCAGGATGGTCACCCATCGACCAAGCGCTGATTAACCTTAGACAAGGGTTACACGATCAGTCTGGCGTCATTCCATTCCATCATTCGGTCAGAATGACGGGAGAATGATCGTGTAACCGGTTGATTGACGGACTGATAGTCCAGAATGTACCGTTTTTTTCGTCCGTCTGATCGTGTAACCCTTGTCTTACGATCGATGGATCCGCGCGGCTTTATTACCCACGAAATCTTCTTTAAAAGTCTCTGAAAACAAGGCCCTTTACATAATATGTTAACTAATAATAAGTACCTATATTCAGAAGGTAATGGCGCTTAAAACCTTTAGTATACAGGTAACTAAGTTTCACTTTTACCCAACTAGCGCACAATAAACTCATTCAACAAATGTCAAGCATAGCGACCAAAAACAATAGAACCTTACATTAAAGCCTTCAACGGGCTTTGTTTAATGACTCCTAATTGTCTGTGAAAATAAGCGTGGACCACTTTCGACCATCTGCCTGTTAAAATGGTTATTTAATAAGTACTTATTATGAGTTTTGTACTCAGCTAAATAATTTGTAGTGTCCCACCGAAGTTTCGGTTTCGCTTTCGGTTCGGCCAGTTTCGGCCAAAAAATCAAGTTTCAGCGGCAGTTTCGGTTTCGGCCAATTCTGGCCGAACCTTTTGCCGCAAAAGATCGCTTACGTGTTCTATTGTTAAAGTGGCATAGTCTTGCAAACTGACAAAAAAGTCGCGTAAATTGCAAATTGCATGAAAGATGATTGGCGACGCACAGAAGAAGGTTGCTTAGGGCATCAAGTGGCCTTGCATCATGTAATCAGTTCCAAAAGATGTTTTTTAAAAGGTTCTTATACTTGACCACACGAGTTTTGGTTCCAATTTCGGCCGAAACTGAAGCCACGGCCGAATATTCGGTTTCGGGTTCGGCCAGGAAACCATTTTCGGTCGGACTCTAATAATTTGGCCTGGAAAAGTAGGTCATCGAAAATTTCGTGGGTATAATTAAATCTGCCTGTTATCCTATAAAGTTTACTTTTAATAAAATTACTTATCTTCTAATTAATCGTCAATCCCTGTATATAAACATGGCTCGGTTTGTGTTTTCAAAAAACAAGGGATGTGTTATCTACTTATACAAACAAGAAAAAAAATTGGCCAGATTTTTGATCACATAATTCAGATGTAATTTTTGAAGGCCTCTATTTTTCCATTCTTAGGCACGAGTCTGTCTAATACCATACAATTTTCAGCTCTTAAAACATTGACTAAGAAATATCATGTCAATCAATTGCACACCCTCATATTCGAGAGGTTGGTTTGTTGGCTTTACCCACTAACGGCCGTTCCCAATAACCTATCTATCTCTGGATCGGCTTACTAGAGATAGAATTTTGACATTAACCCCATACAAGTAATGTCAAATTCCTATCTCTAGTAAGCAAATCCAGAGATAGATAGATTATTGAATTCCGCAGTAAGGCCGGTATGACTTAAATCCTAAGATATATTGGCAACATACTTAGGTACAAATACTTATGTAGATATACTATATCTATGTAGATATATTTTCAAGCCTCTTATTATGTATTCTGCGGGCAAACCATTCGTGGGTATCAGGGTAAGTATGATGCTACTCCGCTTTATTTGAATTTATTTTCAAAGGTCAAAGCCTGTCCCATACTTATTATTATCTACCTCTATACAGAGAATAAAATTGGAGTGTCTGTTTGTAACATTAAAATTAATCTTTTTCTAAGTGGATGTACAGTCGACAGCAAGTCAGTGTACACAATCTGTTAAATTTTACCAATAGAACATTAAACCTTCCACTAATGTGATAAGGTTGAAAATTTTTCGCAGAAATTTGACAGCTCTGTGTACACTCACTTGCTGTCGACTGTACCTGTACACAGTACATAATAATAAATCAAAACGTCATTTTCAAAAGTATTTGTTGATCGGTTTATTTCGGACGATCTCTAAAATAGCTGCGTTGAACCGAATTTGACGCTAATTATACTGGCTGATGCACCAAGGGGTGACTTAGGTCACTTTTTTAACCGGGTGCGTGTAGTAGAACCCACGGGAAGCGGGTAAAAGCGCTGACGTACGCTAGTATGAAACATAGTGAAGTAATTAGTAGCCACCTTCGAACAAGCAAAGATATTTACACAACGATACTTATCAAGCGATGTACAAACATTAACCTACCTCCCTTGC
The DNA here is from genome assembly GCA_002382865.2 of Heliothis virescens. Classification (NCBI taxonomy): domain Eukaryota; kingdom Metazoa; phylum Arthropoda; class Insecta; order Lepidoptera; family Noctuidae; genus Heliothis; species Heliothis virescens. Next base: position 13,185,470 of record NWSH02000525.1, on the reverse strand, counting down.
AATAAGGTTGAAAATCGATTGCAGAAATTTGACAGATTGTGGTAACTTGATGTGTGTCTGTACCTATCACTGGATTTTCAAAAAAGAAGGAAGACAATGAAAGGATGAATACGTATAAGAACCTATCACGCGTGTCTATTACAGAATACTCATATATTTACTCGCTCGTAGTGGGCGGCCTGCCGAATTTTGTCTAAGTAATATATTCGGAGTGAAACCCTTTAATATTTTATGTAGAGTTAGAAGAGTGTACTGAACAAAATGATGAGGATTGCCGAGGCTTCTGTTAGGTACATCAAGTTACCACAATCTGTCAAATTTCGGCACTCGATTTTCAACCTTATGACAATGGAGGTAGGTTAATGTTTGACTGGTAAAATTTGACAGATTCGTTTACGTTGATCTGCTGTCGTCTTGTTTTATAATGTTTCCCCGCGGTTTCACTCGCGTCCCGTGGTAACTTTTTCCCGTACCCGGACAAAATATAACCACAATGTTAGGTACTCGGAGATGTCTAGCTTCGTAACAGTGAAAGATTTTTTCAGTACCTACGGTAATTTCAGAGCCTTTAAGGTACCTACAAACAGACTAACGGCCGTTCCCAATAACCTATCTAACTCTGGATTTGCTTACCAGAGATAGGAATTTGACATAACTTGTATGGGGCTAATGTCAAAATTTTATCACTAGTAAGCAAATCCAGAGATAGACAGAATATTGATTTCCGCAGTTAAATCTTTCATAACTTTACAATTATGTAGGAAGCTTTTATTTGGGGGCACGGCAGTGCCTTTGACTTTGTCTAGATTTCGTTACTTTTTAGAGATAAACAAGCAGCTTCAGCGAGAATTGCCTAGTTTTTTACAGAATGTTTTTGGTGGGATATTTTAAGCACATAGGCAAATGTTAAGCCCGGGTGGCAAATACATCTCTCAGGACGCAGGTGAAACCAGGTAAACACGAGATATCTCAACTTCGCAATTCAGTGAATTGAAGGTTTTGATAACACCTTCCTATTAGTGTCAATTATTACACTAAAACAATTGCTGCTATTTATATATAACTAGCTTCTGCCAGCGGTTTCACCCGCTTCCAGTGGAAACTGCTCGGCGCACCCGGATAAAAAGTAGCCTTCCTCGATAAATGGGCTATTTAAAACTGAAAGAATTTTTCAAATCGAACCAGTCATTCCCGAGATTAGCGCGTTCAAACAAACAAACTCTTCAGCTTTATAATATTATAGTATAGATGGGGGTTTTAATACACAAAGTTTAGCTTAGTAACCCTGCTTTTACCTTTATGTGAGGTTATTACATAACGCAATCTGGGAAGTCAGGTGCCGTCCATCAATCACGTGATGTTTTTTTTAGCTTTTTTTCACCACCCCTCCCCCTTGGTGATACATGGTGAGGTTTAAGACTACCCCCTTCCTATGTCACGTGTATTTTTTCGTGCCTATATAATTTCGTAACATCAACACTGTTTAGGGATATTTTGAGTTTATTAAATTATCTCAAAATGTATTAAAGATAGCATACAACCGAAAAGACGAACGCCGCTTTTTGGTTTTGGCATTTTGGCTAAGTATCCCGAAAAACAAAAAAATACACGTGATATGTTATTACAGCCCCCCCTCCATTACGTGTTGTTTCGTGATTTTATATATACCCCCTCCCCCCCTCTTCGAACCTCACGTGATTAATGGACGGTCCCTCAACAAACAGAAAATATTAACAGGAATTTAAAAGGTATTTTGTTAATTTAAAGCGCAAACAGTGACGCCTGGTGAAATGCTCAAATATTTGTGTACTTATTCAATTTGTTTTTTATTCAATATTTACTGAAAGAACCGAACCAGGTGTTTGTGTTGTCCGCAAGTAAATATTAAATATGCTTTAGTTTATTGATGAACGATAAATAGGGATAAATTAACTGTATTGAAGAAAATGCTGTCGTTGTGAAATGCACATTATTCGTATAGTCAAAGTCAAATCATTTATTTCAATTAGGTCTGTTCAAGCACTTATGAATGTCAAAAAAAAATATAACTAAGGTTGATTTTAATTGCCCATTCCAAAAGTAGCTTCCTATGGAGAAGAACGGGCTAGAAACTCCATGGTTACTCTTTTTAAAAATAGAATTACAGTTTTATGTATTGATACATAGAAAATAGTATGCGAAGATCATGTAGAATCACATAAAAAATATGAGAATAGAACAGAAAAGAAAGAAGAAATGGATATAAGTATGGATGTCCCTCTTTTATGCAAAACTAGCTTCTGCCAGCGGCTTCACCCGCTTCCCGAGGGAACTATTTTCTGTACCCGGATAAAAAGTAGCCTATGTTGTTCCTCATTCTATCTCTGTACCAAATTTCATCAAAATCAGCTCACTGGTTTAGGCGTGAAAGCGTAACAGACATACAGACAGATAGACAGAGTTACTTTCGCATTTATAATACCTACCTATTAGTAGGGATTTACGGATCTATGGATGGATAGATTATACATGGCAGTAATATGGTAATATGGCTTGTATGTGTATATCAGAAGGACATACAGGTTACTTTTTATTCTGGTGCGAAAAGTAGCTCTCTTGGGATGTGGGTACCTAAAATCGAAAGCTGAAAAAATATTTAAAAGAAGTTTCTTTTTTGTAAACAATCACTCAATTCCTTTGTTCAGTACTTTTTACGATAGATATTTAGTAATTAAAAAAATTTATATCCTTATATAACAATATATACCACAGCATGTTTTATATACCGACGCCAGTACATCAACCTACCACAATCTGTCAAATTTCCTCACTAGATTTTCAACCTTATCGGAACAGTGGAAGGTTAATGTTCGATTGGTAAAATTTGACAGATTCCGGTTGGTTGACCTGTTTTTGACTGTACCTAGTTAATTTCAGTTACCTGTAAGCATCTTAGCAGCGACAGTAATAGATTCCCCTCCCGGCATCGTGAGTTGCGCTGCATGCACTCTGCCGAATGCACCGCTGCCGATCAGAGCTCCTAGGTGCACCCGGGACCTGCTCACCTCCCACTCGTCTCCGCTATCCTCTTCAATCTGGTAACAAAAGGATTTTGGTTGGACAACTCTTCAATAAAAGGACTCATCATCATCATCTGCCTAGCCTTTTCCCATCTACATTGGGGTCGGCTTCCAGTCTAACTGGATGCAGCTGAGAACCAGTATTTTACATGGAGCGACTGCCTTCACAACCCAGTTACCCGGGCAACCCGATACCTGATTGTCAGACTTGATGGCTTTTGACTACTAGTAACGACTGCCAAAGAAGTTGCTTAACCTTATAAATATTTGAAGTTTGAAGTTTGATCGATCGATACGCTCGGCTTTGACTTAGCTACGACCTCTTCATCATTACACGGACTGATCACCATCAGCCATTTTTTAACGACCCACTGCTGGGCACAGGCCTCCTCTCACACAAATCAGGATTGACCATCAATCACCGCGCTTACTCAATGTTGGTTTCATTATCCGCTCTCATATTTTATTAGTAAAGGTATTCAGGCAGATTTTATTAAGCACTAGCCGTTTTCCTGCGGTTTCACTCGCATCCCGTGGGAATTACTGCCCGTACCCGGATAAAATATAGCCTATGTCACTCGTGGATAATGTAGCTTTCGAATGGAATGGATGAAAGAATTTTTTTAATCGGTCTAGTAGTTTTTGAGCTTATTCATTACAACAACAAACCATACAAACAAAGTTCCCTTTTATAATATTTATATAGAATATCGATAACAGTTGCAGCTTTTATTGAAGCATAAAGCCATATTTAAAAACAATTAACTTGTCCAGTAAACTTACTCAAAGATGGTATAAAGTTACATGTTCAAACGGTTTAATTAAGATCATAATTTAAAATGAAGCTTTTATAGTATACACTGTGTTAAATACCAGTATTATGTTTCATATAATATAATAAATTTAATATATATATAAAGTTAATTTTACCTCAAATTCTTTTTGCGTAGTAAAGCCGGCACTCTCTCCATTTGGTCCTCGCACTGGAATCTCATTATTTCTTAACAAAAGAAGGTTAATTTAATGTCTCTGTCTTTTGTCTTTTGTTTATGAAAATACTTAGCTGTTTCCTCGCGGTTTTACCGTCCTGAGGGAATTACTTCCTGCAATAGGCATGACGACTAAAAGAAAATCTAATTAGTCGCGTGATTTAATTTTTTAAGATATATTAGCATACGTATTTTTTCGTTTTCATATTAACAAATATACGAAGCTATAAGACCGCTGGAAATGCGCGTGACGTCATCGCACGCTTACGTACGAATTTTGAACGATAAGCGGACTCAGGACCCCACTCCACCGAAATTTTCATACTCATATCTTTTTATCATCTGATAGATTTAAAAACAAAAAAATACTGTCCCTGTGTAAATCACTAATTAATGTTTTACTCATTAGACACCGTCACTAAATAGCTTCCGTCTATATCGGTCATATGTAGTATCCGAATTGACTCTGTAACTGTTGCGTGTCGAATGTGCCCTGTTGAAATACAACTCTATTATCACCAAGATCCAAGATTTATTAACATTACTGTGTGCAAAGTAAAGAAGACTCAGTCTGAAGAAAGAAAAGTCAAAAGTCTGAGACGAAGACAAATCGGTTCCGAAATGACCAGTCTAGTTCCGAAGGCATGCGGCGTGGGCGACCATTAATGGCGTCCCAAGTCCCAATAGTAAATTGAAATCTATGAATATATCATCAAGATTCGTCAAATAAGTAATGCGGAGGGCGTGGAACGCTGGTGCAGCAGTTGGAGCTGTAATTATGGCACGGTCTCGACAAGGCACCGAATAAGCGCAAGGTTTGCCATCTTGTGTGCATCATGCCTTGGTGAGAAGGGCTTTACAAAATTTTTAAACCACTCACCTGTCATTGAGAAGACACGCTAGCCGAACAGTGAAATCCAAATTTTCAAATTTTTTGAGCCCAGGAGAACATTACCCATGTGCCGTCACATGTTTTTTTTACAAGGAGCAAACAAATCCGAATCTATCGAGGATTCCTAGCCGGATCTGGAAACAAAAGTCAGGATTGGAATTCGGAACCCTTAGGGAATCACTCATCAGGGATATTTTTATCGCAAATCTGCACATACGGACTTAGCACATGTACGTTCAGAGACTCACTGCAGCGAACTGATCTGGACATACAGAGATGCGAAAGAGCTGCAAGTCATACACTGGTCGTTGCGCACAGCAGATGCTGAAAAAATCGTCAGTAGGTTTCCAACGGTGAAACAGTCGGGAAATGCATCATCTACGTCGGAGGAGCCGTAGCGGGAGATCGTCGAACAGCAGAGCTTCAAACCAGTCGGTCAGCAGGGTTCTGGCGCAGGGAATCTCCCAACCCTGAAAGGCGTTCGGAGGACGTGTAGCCTGCGTGTGGAGTCCACCGCTACAAGTGCCCAGCGCAAGGAGTCAAGATGCAGTCATGTAATTTAATTTGGTCATTTTTGCTAAATATGCTTTAGAAATCAGAAAATCAGTCATTATAAGTCATTTAAGTCAGTCATAGTCATAATGAAATCAGTCAGGATCAAACTTGTCAGGAATATTAAATAGTCCAAATCCAGTCAAAGTCATAAGTCTAATTTGTCATGTTTAAGTCATAAACAAGTCAATTATAAACATCAGTAAGCAACTACAAGTCCACCACAAAGTCAATCACACATAATCAACAGACAAGTCACAGTCAAAATGGTTTCAATAAAAACCAGTCACAGTCCACAGTCAGGAATGAGTCCGGTGATGACATATGGTGTCATCTGAGAGATCTCACCGAGACCATATAGTCAGTCAGAGAAATCTTTTCTCAAGTCATATCTCTGTGAGATAATGGTTGATCAAGCATGTCTGCAGCGGCTGTATTTAAAGTAAACTGACCCCCTAGGCTAATAATCAGAACGCGCCCCACCATGTGGTTTCAGTCGCCAACAATAGTGTATTACTACTTTGTCTTTGTTTGTAAAAAAGTTAACATGCATCTAGTCAGTGGTGGCGCTCCCGAGCCAAATGTGTACGTCGTCGGTCGGTTTCAACCAAGTACGCAGCCCAAGGGCGGATCCAACTTTTTCAGGGGTTAATAACAGTAGTGAGCCAAATAACAATTTAGTAATTTTATTAAGAATTCATAGAATAAAACATGCAAGCGCGAACGAAAGCGAAGCGAAGAAAATTCTTTTCAGACGAACGTGGAAAAATTGTAAAGAGCGCGAGCGAGCGAGCGGCAATTTCTTTCACAGTTTGTAGGTCATTCACACAAAAATGTATTATTTTGACGCATGATACTACTTTTAAATAATTGTAAAGCTGAAGTTACCGCCATTTGTTTTCTTAATTTGTGAGGCATAAAAGAACTAACAGCAACAGGCAATAGGATTATATGAAAGCGGGCGAGCGAAGCGAGGCGGCGAGAATTTTTTTATCAGTCCGAAGATTAAACATACGTAAAAAAGTTCCTGTAAAAGAAAATGGGTGCGCAGTTTTTTCAAAAGTCAAAGTCTAATCGTTTATTTCACTTGGCCTACAAGCATTGTATGAAAGTCAAGAAAAAATAGTAGGTACTAGCTTCTGCCAGCGGTTTCGCCCGCTTCCCCGAGGGAACGGTGTTCCGTACCCGGATAAAAAGTAGCCTTTGTTGTCCTGCAGGGTCTATTTTATATCTGTACAATTTCATCAAAATCTGCTCACTGGTTTAGCGTGAAAAGCGTATAGACGACAGATCCGCACGTTACTTTCATTGCACTTAATAATATTTCGTAGGGATTATCTGAATAATTAATAATGAATTTTAGTTGGCAAATTCCATTTAGATAGATTGCGGACTAACACATAAGATGAAAAAAAATATATGAACAACTAGGATGCTGAGCAGAAGCGAGCGCCGATTTTTTCAAGCAGAAAAAAACCGGACTTCACAAAAAAACACTAAAGGGATACCAATATAAACTTTCACTGGGCTCTAGAAGTCGGTGCTGCCAAGGGCTTTTGACTGTGTTTGAATTTTGCCAAGACTTCTAGAGCCTTAAAAGTTAGCGCCGCACTGTTCAATAAGTCCATACTACCCTTTAAAAGTATTCAGATCGATCATCTTTCATTTTCAGAAGTTTTAGTTTTAGTGTTTCTCGGTTTACTTTAAAATAGTGCTACAATGTTATATGGATTAAGAGTACTTGCAAAGATCGATTTCCACCGCGCCCCCCGGGTTCCTCGCGCCCCCCGATCCTCCGCGCCCTAGGCGCAGCCTTAATAGCCTAAGGGTTAATCAGGCCCTGCATGTCTGAGAGG
>NWSH02000525.1:13166652-13178097 GCA_002382865.2 Heliothis virescens | reverse complement strand
CTTCGGGCAAAATTCGTTGGATTTCAAATAAGCTTTGATACCCAGTTAAATACCTGACGTGCAAATTTTGCGATTGTCGTTAAATCAGTGTAGAAAACACTGAGTTTATGAGCACAATCAAAACCACACGGGCACCAGCCAAACCACAAAACGCCATACATTACATTTTGTAAGCGTGTGGCGGCCACCGGCGTCACCTGTTCGGCAGTCAAAAATGTTTGACATCTACAGAAATATAGGTAGCGTCGTTTTTGGGTTGTGGCCAGTGGCCCGTTGTGCGGCGACTCTACCTGTCAACGACTAAAAGTCTGCAGTATCTATATTTCTGCAATTGTATTTTTTAAAAAAATAATACTAAATATCACGCTTTCTTCCTTCAAGGGATAGATAGAGAGAGTGATCCTAAATTGATTATGGCCAGTTGAATCCTTACGATTTTATTACAAGGTGATAGTGAGATTGCTTGTTGTTTACGCTGATTAAACGGCTGAACCGTTTGAGACGAAAGGGCATGAAGAGTAGTGGAACTTTACCCTAAAACAGTACCCCGTGACTGGTTATTAGGCTTTCTGGGCTTCGGACTACCGTAAATAATGGTCAAATGAAACCAGTTCGAACCTACATTAACTTAAATTGCGCTTCCGAAAGATCGAGGAACCCATCCACGGACTGACCGCGCCAAAGCGTTACTTAACCTTTAAAGTCAATCGACTCTGTGGCTATTAGTTAGCACGAGCAAAGAGCTAGAGAGAATACGAATTTTTGATTACATTAGTATAAATAGCATGTACCTACTCAAAGCATTTTTTCATATCGCTTCGGATTACAGCTCCTACCACAACATAATATAGAAAAGAATTAAGCTTTATATTAAAGTAGCTCAGATTGCCTTTTTGAACGTAATCCATGAATTAGTTTTTACGAATATTTTATACGAGACAGACACTTTAAGCGTTCAGTTTCAGAGGTTCCAGATAAAGTCGTAGATAGCTATTTGCAGATAAAGCCATATTATTTAGTTTATTCAAACTGCTTTTTATGGCTTTTAATCGTAGATAGCCTATCTAGACCCTTTATCTGGAACCTTTGAAGCTGGCCGTTAATGTATTTAAATAGAGAAAATATACAGGTCTATTAATAAATCCTAAGTCAATTGCGGTAGTGGGCGACACCGGACAAAATAGCCATTCGTTACTGTGGGATAGTCTAGTAACAACAACAGTGAAAGGTTTTTCCAAATCAGTTCCTAGTTTCGGAGCCTTTAGTAACCTATTTACAGTTTGTGGTAACTTTTGATGTGCTGTCGTCTGTAACAAGCCAAACAAACAAAAATGTTTACCTCTTATTATGTAGTAGAAGTGAATGTAGATGAATTAAGAAAATAAAACCCAGTTAATTCATTCAAACAATATAAAAATAAGAAGAAATTGATATTTTATCAAAAAACGCACCCCTACTCGCGTATTTCCCGAACAGTAGGCAAATCCGAGGTATGGGTCGTGAAGATCCACACGCAATGCGCACTACAACTCCCCATCTAAGCTACCCTACGAACAAAGCGTAGCCCCACCATTTTAATTCCATTTTATTTCATAATTTCTTGTCGAAAAAATACTTCGTGACGCGGTTGAATGTACCCAAAAAACACTTTTCAAAGAGTTGCCAATATCCACAGTGAATACAAAAACTGAATTTTGAACCAATTAGACATCTTAAAACGAGCGTGTGCTTACGTTAATATTTTTTTCTATAACCAATTATTGTGTAAGTGTATAAGGAGAAAGGTGTTTTCCTTCAACTATCTTCAAAAATACGTAAAATATACACCTGAATCTATTAAAATATATAAAACGACCGTTTACATGTATTTTTTCCAAAAATTCAGTTTTGTATTCGACAGTGCAATTGGCACTTTTTGGAAAATGTTTTTGGTACAATTCAACGCGTTTCACGAAATAATTTCGACAAGAATTATGAAAATAACATGGAATAAAATGTTTGTCTACCTTTGTCGTATGGGGTTAGCTAGAGGGGATTTTAGTGCGCATTGCGTGGGATTCTCACCCCAACCCTCGGATTTGCTACATTTCGGGAGATACCGAGTTATGGGTTTAGCCGTCTTTTTTTGATAAATATCAAACTTTCTCTTATTTTATATTTGTAATGAAATTAACTGGGTTTATTTCTTAAAATTTCATCTACTACATTCTACACTAACATAATAAAGAGGAAACATTTTTTGTTTGTTGGCTTGTACAGACTGACAGCAACATTCAAGTTACCACAATCTGTAAATAGGGTACTAAGCTCCGAAACTCAGTTGAAACTGATATGAGAAAAACCTGTTCACTTTGTGTAGCTAGACTATCCACATCAGTAACGAATGAGCTATTTTGTCCCGTGTCGCGCCCCACTTACCGCAATTACTTGGAATTTATAATAGACCTGTAATTTACTCATTTAATACATTAACGGGCCAAGCTTACAGAGGTTCCAGATCAAGGTCTAGGATAGCTATCTAACAGATTTAAGCGCATAAAAAGCGAGTTTGAAATTAACTAAAATATATGGCTTTATCTGTTCAAATAAGCTATCATACAACTTTATCTTGGAACTCTGAAAACTGACGCTGAAGTGTCTCATGTTCTGCGTATAAGAATATTCTGTAAAATAATTTTCATGGATTACGTTCAAAAAGGCAATCTGAAGCTACTTTAATTATAAAGCTTAATTCTTTCTATATTATGTGTGGTTAGCGACTGTAATCCGAACGAATGAAAAAAATCATGAGTAGTACCATCGTATTTATATACTTAAGTATCAAAAATGTATTTTCTCTCTGCTTCTTGGCTCGTGAGACTAAACTAATAGCACCCAGAGCTCGAATGACTTTAAGGTTAAGTACGCTTGGCGCGTTCAGTCGTGATGGGTTCCTCGATCTTCGAAGGCGATTAAGTTAATGGTAGGTTCGAACTGTCATTTGTGATCTTTAGTTATCGTTACGGGTAGTCCGAAGCCAGAAGCCTAATAACCAGTCACGGGGTTATCTTGTTTCTTAGGGTAAAGTTCCAACTATCTTCATTCCTTTCGTTCAAACGGTTCAGCCGTTTTAAGCGTAACAAACAAGCAATCTCGACTATTCAACGCTTGTTAAATCGTAAGGAGGATTCAACTGACCAAATCAATTTAGGATACACCTCTCATCTATCTATCCCTGAGGAAAGGCAAAGCGTGATATTCATGTATTATTTTTTTTTAAAATACTTGCAAAAATAGATTTACTTCAGAATTTTAGTCGTTCGACAAGTAGAAGTCGCCGGCACACGCGTGCCACTGGCCACACCACAAAACGACGCTACCTATATTTCCTGATAGCAGTCATACATTTTGACTCGCACCGTGCCACGGCGTCTGACGCCGGTGGCCGCCACACGCTACAAATGTAAATGTCTTGGCGTTTGTGGTTTGGCTGGCTGGCCCGTCTGAGCGTCCTTTGATTGTGCTCATAAATCAGTGTTTTCTACACTGATTTTAAACGACATTCGCAAATTACACGATCAGGTATTAACTGGTATCAGAAGCTTTGATTGAAATTCACGATTTGCCGAAAACTTTTACTCACTACCTTACTGGCAACAAGTGGGCCGACTGTTTAGTCGGCGAGATTGGCGATTTGCATTAAGAAATTCCATACAGAGCAGTTACAGACGCCAGCAGTCAACTACCGAATCCTGTAAAATTTACCAATCGAAAATTAAACCTTCCACTATTGTGATAAGTTAAAAACAGGTGAAGAAAATGCAGATTTGTTGTAGGTTGCTATCGCCTGTACAATAAACGACTCAAAAGTATAGATCGTGCAACCACCATTCGGTTCAGGGTCATGGCGATCGATTGAAAGGCAAGTTTCATTAGAAATGAAACATAAATGTTACTTTTTTTCATTTTATTATAATCGTAGAATAGGAAACCTACCTAAGTATAATGCACTGAGTCAACTAGATCTGAGAGTTGGTCAGCATAGGCAGTAGCTCAATCTTCATTGTAAAAACGCTGCTATCAGCTGCAATCTGATTAGCCTGCAAGCTGATGCCAGCATATTTTGGTAAGAAGAAGAAAAAGAACGCCAGCTGATCCTTATTACTTGACTTCTAGAAAATAGAAAAGTTAACTAACCATAAATGTTAATATCTTTTAAGGGACCTTTAATAGCGACTTTTTGAAAAAAAAAGCTGTCTAAATTCATTATAGTTTAGAAATGGGCAGTCGTAGTTCACGATTATCTTAAGAAAAATTGCGAATTTATCAGTAAAACTTTAAACGCCTTGTAATTATATGTTATCTATTTCGAATATTGAAAGAACGCTACCCAAACATATGAAAGGTCTTTGATTCTGTATTTAATAATATGTACCACCTGTATAACATAACTAGCCGTTTTCCCGCGGTTTCACTCGCATCCCGTGGAAATTACTGCCCGTACCCGGATAAAATATAGCCTATGTCACTCGTGGATAATGTAGCTTTCGAATGGAATGGATGAAAGAATTTTTTTAATCGGTCTAGTAGTTTTTGAGCTTATTCATTACAACCAAACAAACAAACAAACAAAGTTTTCCTCTTTATAATATTAGTATAGATATATTCAGGCAGATTTTATTGAGCATAAAAGCATATTTTAAAACATTATAATTTTCCAGTTAACTTACTCAAAGATGGGTATAAAGTTACATGTTTCAAACGGTTAATTAAGATCATAATTTAAAATGAAGCTTTTATAGTATACACCTGTGTTAAATACCAGTATTATGTTCATATAATATAATAATATTAATATATATATAAAGTTATTTTACCTCAAATTCTTTTTGCGTGTAAAGCGGACTCTCTTCCATTTGGCCTCGCACTGGAATCTCATTATTTCTGTAACAAAAAGAGGTTTAATTTAATTTCTGGCGTGTTTTTGTGCTTTTGTTTATGAAAATACTTGCTGTTCCTCGCGGTTTTACCCGTCCCTGAGGGAATTACTTCCTGCAATAGGCATGACGACTAAAAAAATCTAATTAGTCCGTGATTTAGATTTTTTTAAAATATTGCATACGTATTTTTTCGTTTTTCATATTAACAAATAATTACGAAGCTATAGACCGTGGAAATTGCGCGTGACGTCACGCACGCCTACGTACGATTTTGACATAAGCGTGACGTCAGGACCCCACTCCCGAATTTTAATACTCATTATCTTTGTTATCATTGATAGATTTTTAAAAACAAAAAATACGTGTCTGTTGTAACATCACTAATTAGTTTTACTAATTAGCACGTCACTAATAGCTTCCGTCTATATCNCCATCCCCAGCTCAACTTTTAATGTCTAGGAATTTAAGAGATAATGTTCCTAAGTCATATAAAAAATTAAAACCAAAGATTGTCAAATTTAAAGATTACAAAGAATGTGTAAATAAGAATAATGTCAATAAGTCGAAATATTATAATAGGAATACTAAACCTTTGTCATTGTTGTATCCTAATGATCATGTCTACTTTAAAAGAAAACCAAATTATAATTGGGAACATGCCATTGTCAAGCAAAGATTGGCAAATAATAGGTCATATGTCGTTGAGGATGTCAATGGAGTTAGGTATAGGAGAAATAGAGTTCACTTAAGGCATAAGTACTCTCCTATGCAATCCAACTCGTCGTCGTCGTCGCAGGGGAGAGAGGAAGGTGACAGTCAGAAGGCTGGACCTCAAGAACTCTCATCTCAATCCTCAGGTCAAACATTTACACGTTCAGGTCGATTGGTAAAGCCAACAAGAAGGCTAATTGAGGAAATAGATTAAGTCAAAAATTGTAATCTAAATTAAGTCTTAATTAAGTAAATATTTGTCAGTCATATGTTATTATGTATAATAAAGTCAGTTTTTGTCAAGTCTGTCATAGTCTTAAGTCTATTGTTTGTAAAGGGTTAATTTAGACTTAACAGGGGGGATGTTGTAACATCACTAATTAGTTTTACTAATTAGCACGTCACTAATAGCTTCCGTCTATATCGGTCATGATGTATATCCGAATTGACTCTGTAACTGTGGTGCGTGTCGAATGTGCTCCTGTGAATAAACTCTAATTATCCAAGATCCAAGACTTTTATTAACATTACAGTGTCCAAATTACGGACTAAATGGATTTGCTTATTTTTTACCCTGTCGTCATGCCTATTGGATATTGGTACTTAGCTATGTATTTCCAGGACCATCTGAGTATCAAACATGAAACCATTTGTATAAGACAATAGACAATCAAATGTTTTCCGCGGAACATTATCTGCGCTACAGCACAGAATAGGGTTAAATTAATTTAGTAATTTTGGCGTGAAAGCTGGACAGATAGACAGACAGAGTTATTTTCGAATTTTAATACTTATTAGCTAGGATATTTTATTTGTTTTATGTCTATGGGGTTGTTCTCGATGGGTAAATGCGTGCAATGGAATTGTATCTCTAAACTGATGAATGTTATTGAAGATAGACCTCGCAACAATTACGTCAGTTAATTTCATCAGATTCGGGTAATTGCAGATTTTTTTACCCCTCTTTGTTTTAAAACAAAAATATTAGAATTCAAATCTAAGCCGAACACAAAATTAATAAAAGATCTTTATTAAGCAAATACTAACATAATTTCCTACACCAATTCTTATCCTCCTATTGTAATTATGTAGTAATAATACCAGTAGCTATGTAAAATAGATATGTATCTTCATATTTCGTTAGAAAAATCTCATTGGGCCTCAAGAGTATATTGCGTCAGTGTGTAGCAAGCGGTACCGAATCTATCTCTTCACGCGGTGATGCGTGGTAGTGATGGGATTTTTCGATATTTAAATGTCGATGTTCTTATTTTTTTTGTCGATAGGTCATCGTGTTTTGAGGAAAAGGTTAAACTTTAAATAAGTTTGGAGTTTATTAGGTGTTAATTTTTTTTACTTTTTGTTGTTGTAGGAAAAATAATGAATAATTTAATTGTTCCTAGATACTTAATTCATTTCCGAACGCTATTTCAGGTAGGAATATGGTGACTAGGTTTTTAACTAGAGCTGAATAAATTAATTCAAGCAAATGCCAAGTCTTTCGGTACTTCCGTATAAGTGAAGTGAACCACAACTTATTTAGAAAAAAAAAACATCTTATTAATATTTACATCATAATATATTTCACATAAATCGACAAGTCAAACATAACATAATATGACATTAACTAGGCCAAATATGATGCGTTACGTAAAATTGCGTGCTACTAGTAGAACATATCGATTAAATAAAATTATATTTACATCACTAAAGGGTCATATGTCGTAGGTCGAATCTTGCGCATATGGATACTCATAGTGATGTAATGTTTACGTAAATGTAACTTAGTCTATGTTTGTAAGCGTTTTGTACAAACTTTCTTAAACAATTAGAAGAGCTTTGTGATGGATAAATACCATTTCTTATACTAAAAACAGTAAGAATATACTGTTTATTTTTTGTTAGTTATTTATTAACATTAAGGAAGTAGTATTAATTTATAAATTGTAAATATGAGTTACAGGATGGATAAAACAGAATGTGATATGAATGAAGATAAAAATGTTTTACTAACAAATTAGACGTATGAACAATTGAACATAAATTACATTTAACTCTTTGTTTTTTAGGGTTCCGTACCCAAAGGGTAAAACGGGACCCTATTACTAAGACTACGTTGTCTGTCTGTCTGTCTGTCTCCACGCTGTATCTCACTAACCGTGATAGCTAGAAAGCTGAAATTTTCACAAATGATGTAGTTCTGTTGCCGCTATAACAACAAATACTAAAAATGAAAAAAAAAAGCAAGTAAACAAACAAACACAGCTTTATATTATTAGTATAGATTAGTAATTAGAACATGTCACCAAGTACTCTCTTTATACTAAACGTAAGTTGTATTATAAAATATAATTAATTAATATATTCGGCCTCATAATCCTAAAAAGGGATAAACAAAATCTGTTTAGAATATTAAACAGCGGTTACTAAGAGCTGACGGCTATTATATTAAAAATGTATAAAAGTAAGGCTACGGTCCTATTGGGAGCGATTCACTAACGGCCATTCCCAATATTCTATCTATCTCCGGATTTGCTTACTAGAGATAGGGTTATGACATTACTTATACGGAGCTTATGTCAAAATTCTATTTCTGGTAAGCAAATCCAGGGATAGACAGATTATTGAATTCCGCAGTAATAAAAGTACGAATTAGTAATCACCAGGGATTGGGTAATCGGATGTACCTATATTTAAAGTTTAATCTTGGCTAGGAAAATAAATATGGAAGCTGCTACAGTAAATAAAAGTATGCTGGAAGAGATTTTTTTAGAAATAAGCACTACCTTTGTGAATTCTTTCTTTTCTGTTGTGAAATGTGAAACTAGTTATAAAATAAAAAACCATATCCTCAAATAAGCCAACGAAGACTTGTAACTGAAAAAAAAAATTCTTAGCAAAATATAAAAAAAAATTAACTAAATGATGTCAAATGATTATTTTGAGATACGAGCGGCCCGCTTACAATGAGACCTTACCCTATTCTGGAGAACAATTAGCCAAACTTGTACTTATTAAGTTTATGTAACAAATAAGTTAATGAATTTAATGGAATGGAAAACAAGTACTACTGGACATATTAAAGTTTAGGAAAAGTTTCGTACTGACCTAATAGAAGAAAAGCACTAATTATCTTATATAATTAAATTATATACTTTATGCACTCGGAAAAAAATAGCCTAGGTATAGCCTTCCTTGATGGAACAACTAACAAAAATAAAACAAAACTGTTTGTTTGAACGCGCTAATCTCCGGAACTACTGATCCGATTTGAAAAATCCTTTCAATGTTAATTTAATTAGCCCATTTATCGAGGAAGGCTATAGGCTTTTTACTTGGATGCGCGGAGTACTTGGCGGAACGTCGCGGAAACTAGTAGGTTATAGTATTTGAAAGCTTCACTAAAAGAGATAGGTATATCACGTTCCGATTTCCTGGTACTCATAGATTTAAGACCTTTTACATATTCATTACTTACATACAACATTTCCAACTGATTTGTATGTACACCTATGCACCATCACGACTTACATCATTCGTCTAGGAGTAAGTATTACTATTACATCACTGACTTATAGGTACTGAACTCTTCTATTATTTTGGCATAGTCTTTATTGTTGCCGAAATAAAATGTCGAAAGCAACAGTTTTAATAAAATCTACACTGAAGTGCAATAAACACTCCCAGCGCCCACTAGGGCCAGAGCCGGCCGGGGCTGCGGGATTGTTCGAAAGAGTTACCGCGGTCCTGGCACACAAAGGGCTCTCGAAGGAACACGGTGGTTTTAGTCAGTAAAAGTCTGACACTACCTCACGCTGTCACCCACCCTGACGATTTCTCACCGACAAACAAAAAGTACAATGAACTCTGGAGAACTTGAAAATTTCGTATCTACTAGGCCAGTATTAATAGAATATCATCTATACTTACGATTAATAAACTTATGTAGTAAGCATTTATACATATATTTAACTTCCATATAATAAAACTGCAAACCGCTTCATCCACCACTAAACTGCACTAATCAACGCTAATCAAACAGGTGCAGTAAGAAAAACGTAACTAGTTATTGCATAACTGGTCTCCCAGACCAGTCTGTGGATCCTTGTAATCCATGTCCATTTGCGATCGACGGTAGAACTATCTAGATCAGTATCGACGGCTTGTGGCCACTCACTTGCCCTTTGACTCAACGCATCGTGGATTAAAAACGGTTAAGGGATAAGCTGATAGCGGTTGGCGATTTTGGGTGAAATGTTGGAAGTTTGTGCATGATATTTTTTGTAGGAGATTCTCTGTATTCTCTTTTTTATGTATGGTTTATGTTGGTTTTTTGGTAGGTGTGAAATCGTCACATAACTACTGGGTGCAGCCAAGAGAGTGTCAGATTATTACTGACATATTCTTACTATCCTTATGCCATGTCATATCTTTAAAATCTATCCATGCCCTAAATACAATCATGAACGATCCCTCCTTACCCACTAACTGCGAGACGCTGCATTATGACATTAGCTATATTAATATAAATAATGCCATCTCTAACCGCTAAACAATAGATATTTAGGTTATAGAAATACTCCGCAAGTGATCCAGGGTCTCCATTTCGAACAATCCCGCTGCCCTATGGTCTGTACCTACACCTAACTGTTCCTACTTTACGAGTATAAATAATTCACCCCAAAATACAGAAGAACCCCAAAATTCATGGAATTAAACTCACAGCCGCTTGTAACTTGTACCACAAACTATCAAGTGACAGCTACGATTACGCATGCGCAGTCGTGAACGCGAGAATCAGATGCTCCCGCGCACCTTCTGACCATTTTAGGTGAACGCTTACGTTAAGGGCAATGTTTCGTAATCCCAAGCTTTGTGTGAAAGGCTTTGATTTCTTCATTAAGAATATATTTGTTAATGTAACTACTCATTGGTAATTTTGATTTATTGTTGGTTACGATAGATTTGCTGTTTAGTAGTCATTATTAGGTGTTTAGTAACAAATATATTCAATAAATTATTTCGTTTTTTTAAAGTTGCTTTGTGGATAATGTGTCGTGTATGGAATATTGAAGTTAAAGAAAATATGAAAGCGTGGTTGATATATAAGTATTATACAGGCAGGACAGAAAATCAGAGTTCATGTGAAAAAAATATGTGATTTATTTAGTCTAGATTAGAGGAGGAAGGTTATTATAATGACTTAAAGCATCCTACACACTCACAACTTCTAATCGGTTGATAGTTTGATCGGACTAATAAATCAGTATGGAGATGAATGATAGTGCCCACATTATAACAATCGGGTATCGGGCCGGTATCAGACTAAAAAATATGTCCCAATGTAAGGAGCGAAAAGGTACTAGTTAGGGATTGCAATCCGGTATCATTTTCAATCCGGCCGGATTAGCAAATATGCTGGAGGGTATATGTACTTGGCCCTCACTTTTGGCGTGACGGGTCCACACCGGGCACGGTTGCTTCGGGAGGTACCTGCCTGTCCCCGTGGCGGCAATTGGCGGCGGCAAACTCTCGCGCCCAGCCGTGGTTCAAGCCATGAGCCATGGCCAAGCGAGAGGGAATGGGATGCCGTCGCCTCCTTCTGCGGAGCAGTTATGCTAGAGAAGCAAGCGGCGGAGCGACTGCGAATTCGCGCCGCTCATCCCAGCCGCCGCTGTGGGCCTGGTGGTAAACACGGTCGCCGGGTGTCGAGAGACGCTGCCGGGCACGGTAGGCGTGGGTCTGTGCGCGGTGAGTTTTCTGGTGGCACATCGTTCTTCCGTCTCCTAGGAGACGATACTGAGGAGACACACCC
>NWSH02000525.1:13151179-13166578 GCA_002382865.2 Heliothis virescens | reverse complement strand
CCGCTCATCCCAGCCGCCGCTGTGGACCTGGTGGTAAACACGGTCGCCGGGTGTCGAGAGACGCTCCCGGGCACCGTAGGCGTGGGTCTGTGCGCGGTGAGTTTTCTGGTGGCACATCGTTCTTCCGTCTCCTAGGAGACGATACTGAGGAGACACACCCGTGTCGGCGGCGCGCGTTGTTCCACGCGTTCCTCAAATAGGTCAACAAAACCATTAGGGCCAGAGCCTGTCGGGGCTGCGGGATTGTTCGAAAGAGTTACCGCTGCTTTGGCACACAAAGGGCTCCAGAAGGGACACGGTGGGTTTTAGTCAAAGTCTGACCGGTCCCATATTCGTCAGGTCAGGATCTGATGATGGACACCCTGAGAAATCTAGGGCAACTCATGAACATTGCAGGCAAGCATCGACTGAATACTTGATATTGAGTTGATTATGGCTTAATTACTGCCACAGTGGGTATTAAAATACTATAGTTTTAGACCCAAAAACTGAAAAGAAATAACCAACTTCACAAAATACTGAAACTGAAAGGAACAAAATAAAACTTTTAACATGGCTCTAGAAGTCGGTGGCAAAAATAAACACAATCAACTGACCTGCAGACACCTACTTCTAGAGCCATGTGAAAAGTGTTATTTTGTCCCTCTATTTCTTACGAAGTCATAAATTTTTAAGTATTTCCTCATATGTAATCTGTTTCCTTTTACTTTTGACTCTCCGATAACCTTCTTTTTCTTGAGGATTTGAATTACTAGTACCTTTTTCAATGTATTTTTCGCGATTTAGAGTTTAACCGGATCCGGCACCGGATCCGGTGCGTTGGTGCCGGATCCGGTAGGTCTAGAAACACGCCGGATCCGCCGGATTACCGGATCCGCCGGACCGGATTGCAATCCCTAGTACTAGTATAATAAGATTATCACACTTTAGAAAGCATATTAACACTTCTAATACCTATACACTCTCTGGCCAGTTGGGTAAATTGACAAGCCGTTGACACAACGTCGACAAACATTATGGTTTCCTAAGTCGATGGGCACGATTTACCCTGGATTAGAAGTCGTTTTCTAGTCACGACTTCTGTCTTGAGGATATTATGTAGGTAGTTAATTAATTAGTAGATTTTGGTTACAGTTATGAAATAAAATTAAGTTCTGCTAATATTTAGCTTATGTTATAAGTAAGTATCGTAATTTTATTTGGGTGTTTTAGCTGTTCGAACCACGTCCCAAGGGAACTACTTTTCGAGTCTGCATTAAAAATAGAATATATCCTTTCTCTGGTTAGCTAAAGAACCAGAGAAAGGATATAGAAGGTATATTTGTGTAAATATTTATTTAAAACGATTCAGCAGCTTTGGCGACAGACAGAGTTACTTTTGCATTTGTAAGGACTGTAAAGCATGGTCAAAAATATATATGCGGAAGAACCTCCTTCTTTTTGAAAAGTTGGTCAAAAAGAGACCTAGAATCTGTCAACTGTGTATAACATCTTCGTATGGCTCTGAGACAGTTCATCAAAAAAAATATCACACCTTACTTACACGTAAAGAAATCAAACAATACATTAATAAGCAATATACATTTACGATTAACATCGTAAATCAAAATTAATATATTCAAAGAATTCTAAATATATAAAACTCAAAGGTGACTGACTGACTGACATAGTGATCTATCAACGCACAGCCGAAACCACTGGATGGATCGGGCTGAAATTTGGGACGCAGGCAGATGTTATGACGTAGGCATCCGCTAAGAAAGGATTTCCCGAAATTCCCACGGGAATGGGAAAAAACGGGATTTCAAGTATAGCGCGGGCGAAGCCGCTGGCAGAAGCTAGTTCCACTAATAAAGTGTGAATGATAACATAAATTAGCTATCGTAACTGTTACGTCAAAAGCTTTCTATAGGGAAAATGTATATATGTTAATAAAAATGTGAAATTGTACGCAATTTGAAATGTACGGTAATACCGAATCCGTCATTTGAAAGACTTTCGTGGTGACGCAACCCTACTCTGGGTTTCCCTCGATTGTAGGGTGACCATGTCAAAGGAGGGACAATATTTTGAGTATTATTTTATTTTCTTTCAGTGTACTGACATCTACACGGGAGAGTAGGTCTTTTGGAAGGCGAATGTCCAAAAGCCAACATGCTGAAAACCCTTTTAAGACTACTTTGGGTGTCCCTTTTTATTAGCATTTAATAATTTCATTTAAGGTCGACTCATTTAATGGGTTATAAATCTCGTTTGTAATATTTGAGTGCCCTACGAGTTTTTAATTCGGAAAAAAATGCCTTTATAGGACCAAAAACGAACAATTAAACATATTTAGAGATTTTCGGCCGGTTCCAGATAAAGTTCTAAATAGCTATCTAGAACTAATTAGCGTACAAAAATCAGTAAGTATAATTATTTATGTTCAAAATATTAATCGATATCGTTTACCAAATCATGGTAAGCCTACTCACAGTATCGATTTACAACGTATATATTATTCGTCTATTTTATTTTATTTTTATTTTATTTTTTATTTTATTTTATTTTATTTTTATTTTATTACATAGGAACAGCAAACAGCCAGAATATACAGTATACAGTAGATATAAAGACATGCAACAATTAAAATTAACAATATTCTAGCCCACAACACTGTTCACAGATAAATAGAAAAGTATAAAAGAACAAAAAACATAAAATACGCTAGGTTAACTTACAGCACATATGAACTTAAATAGGTATTTTATCGTACTTATCTCTCCATATCCTTACATACTAAAACATATAAACATGTGTAAACTAGGCTCGGAGAGCAATGCCTAGCGAGAGGAGAGTTCCTTAAGTATAAGTCCTTTGAACATATTGAGTGAGCATGCAAAAAAAATCAGGATCCGCGTCATTACTTTCAATGCAAAGCCGACACCCTATTGAACTTATCAACAGGTTTGCTGTCGATACACGTGGAAATCGCTTGATGTGGACACACCTTTATTCAGGGACGGATTCATTAAGCGGGGCCCGTAGCTTTTATCGAAGCCCTTTAAGTAGTTAAAAGTGGTAAAGGTGCAGTTTGGGGTGCATAGCGACACCAATTTCATGCAATTTCGCCACTGAAAGGGTTTCGTGGAGCTTATTTCAATTGTCGAAAAAAGATAAGACAGCCTGGTTTCAGGAGAAACTCCCAATAAGACTGGTTGCGGATAGAAATAACTTAAGTTCTATTTTTTGCCACTGACATGTAGGAAATTGTTCAAAAAAACTTATTCACAAATATTTTACCACTCTAAGTCATTGCTAGTCTCCTGAATCCCTTGTCTTACTCCGGTTGCCGGGGCCCGTAGTAATTGTTAACTCTTCCTTAACCGGCCCTGGTCTTTTAAAAACAGTTATAGTCTTTAGTATTATGTGAACTGCAGTTATTGTTCGTATTATTGCGGTGACCTGGGCCATAAACATTCTGGTGTAGGGCTGGTGTAAATGTGAGGACTTTTTGGGCGTTTTATTGTTTCGAAGTCAAAAAATGGAAACACTATACACGGCGCTGTTTTTATGGGTGTGTCAAAATCTTGTTGTTTATATTAACTGTGTGTGAAATTATCAGATACCCTATATTATATTATAGATATATTAGCTTCTGCCAGTGGTTTCTGTCAGTGGGGCAATCTAACACTGAAACACTGAACAATATAACGCGTGCGAGAAAACAAGCAAACTCTTCATCTTTATCATATTAGTAAACATTGTGAGATTAGGTCAGTTTTTCGGACTTTAATGGAACAGTATGATCATAATTATAATCTGTGAAAGTAGAGTGAGCGTTTAAAATAATGATAAATTTCGATCTTTTTATGTCGTCGAAATCGTCATGTTTAGCAAAAACGCAACATAAGTAAGTATATCCAATAATGTTAATTTCATGATGAGATCAAAAATCTCTAACTCCTTAATGACGACGTCCTTACGTCATTAAATATTTCGTAATATCACCATCGCTCTCCAAACGTCATTCCTTACATAAATTGACAATTTAGCTGCGTATGCGCACCGCGGCGACTCTCAGTAAAACAGTGGACTTTCTTCGTGACTCATATTTACGTCACCTGAGATTATTGGATCACGAACCAGGATATTGAGTGGATATTGGTAAATCGGTTGGCGCTGTTTTTAGAGTTAATAGTCCTCTATTAAGCGTAACGGCAAGTTTTCAGATAAATGATGCCATGGAGAAGTAATCAAAATTAAAAATACTTCTAAGGCGCTATCCGTTATAGATAGTTATCTAGAAGTTTATCTGGAACCTATGTAACTGGCCATAACTGCCACGAGCTATCTAATCTATACTAATAAGTATTATAAAGCTGAAGAGTTTGTTTGTTTGAAGCGCTAATCTCAGGAACTATTGGTCCGATTTGAAAAATTCTTTCAGTGTTATATATCCCATTTATCTAGGAAGGCTATAGACTGCTTTTAATCCGGGTGTGCTAAGTAGTTCCCACGGAACGCGGGTGAAACCACTGGCAGAAGCTAGTTTTTATACGTACAGATCTGCCTAGCCTTTTCCCAATTATGTTGGAGTCAGCTTCTGGTCCAACCTGACGCAGCTGTATACCATAGTTTTATATGGAGCAACTGCCTATCTGACCCCCTAAACATAATTATAAGAACCTGGTAAAACTGATTGATGAATTAAGGTAATTAACAATACTAGTTACCTAAAGTCAATTTACAAAAACATCATACATAATTAATTAAAATGATAGACACTAGACACAATATAGACGGTAGATGGTGTATTAATTATAACAATAGCAGCCTATCCGGAAGGTTGAATCATTACGTGGAAATCCGGCATTTGCGCACGCGACGCTTTGTTGATCTTGTCACATGAACTGGGGACATTCATCTTGATAAGTGTGTACGTGTTGATGTGTGTGCGTGTGTGTGTGTGTGTATGATGAAGACATGGTATTGGGAATGCGATGGATAATAGTTTGATTTATGACATAAAAAGGGACAATTTCAGAGGTCTAAGATAAACTTCTAGATAGCTATCTGACAGATAATACCATAGAGAAGTAGACAAAATTAATTAATTTTTACGTCATCATCTGTTCTATAGCCAAGTATGACTTTCTTAAGAACCTCGGAAACAGGCCCTAAATAATAGAACAGGAATATTTTTTTTCGTGCGTTATAATTTATTGTTTAACGGATGTTTTTTTAAGAACGTCTTTGTTGTGTAGATAACTATGAAGGACTGGTCCAATGTAGCTACAGTTGATTCCTAAAAAATATAAGCTACTCTATTTCGTCAAGTACATAGGTACCTATAAAATATAATCGCTTTACTATAGCGAAGTTTTGAAATCTGTCTCAATTAAAAGTCATTTTTGTATGTTCTTATCCGCCAGCACATTACGACATGTAAGATATTATTTATTTAATCTTGTATTATGAACTATTTAATTCATGACGTCATAGAATATCATTAATAAAGAATCACAATTTTAAGAGTTACTCAATTAGCCTTAAAAAAACTTTCAAAAAATGCTAACTACGACTATTCAAGTTTTTTATTCGTGTTTCATAATTAAAACGCAAATTCTCGTATGAATTTGACCCTGGGGTCAGTGTTATCATTTTAACTCGTTTGTTTGGGGTTAAGAAATAATATTTAAATTTAATACTTATTTAGAAACTTGATGAGGATGATGAAAGATGACATTTTGTTCGGCCCTCGTTTTTATTTTAACTTTATTGCTAAAATAAATTTCTTGAAAATTCAGTTATTTTGATTATTTGGATACTTATTATATTATGCTAGGTAATCATATAGTTACTTTATGTTTGTGGCAATGAAGTATAACATTTCTTTTTCTTTAAGTTAGTACCATTTTTTACAGCTGTCTTATTTCAATAATTCGTCGATATTATATTTTTTTGTTTCTTCCAAATGATTTCTACACAAAAAAATATTGTTTTATAAGTTAGTGAAAATTTAAACTAAATAAAACCATTTAAAAATCGTAATAGAATAAACGGCACTCGTAAAATCTTTAAGGCAATCCAAAAAGACAGTATCTCGAATAATTTGTCTAAACGTTACAAAACAAACGAAGATCAAAATGGACCCATACATATCATTAACACAAATTAATTTAATTAATTGCTTTTAACAATATAACCAAATAGAATGAGTGTATGCTAATTCAACATTTGCATAGAATTTACATATATAAATTATGTAGTATTCAAATTAATAATATATAACTCACATTTCTAAATCCAAAATTAGATGGTTTGAAAGAGTAATATTGTTTTAGCAAAACTATTAACTATGAAGTTATTATTTTTCCTTTCCTAAAGTAATAAGAAAACTTTTGAACTTTTAATTAATTAGAAAAATAAACTATATTTTTCTGGAACGAAACCAATTGTGAAGTTTTGTTTAAGTTTTTAGAGCCTTCGTTATTTGAAAGCTATATAATCTTAATTTGTACTTATCAAAACGGCTGGTTGACGCTTCGCGTGACCAAAAGACTGGCTCTTGGTAAGGCTCCCAGTTGACAGCGATGGGTCGGAACATTTTGAGGCTTTTTAGTTTTAGTTTTTCGTTTAGTATGGTTCTTTAGGTTAACAATGTACTTATATGTAAATATGGAAAGAAAGACAACTATGAAAATCTATACTCTATATTATTGTTAATGATAAATCTATTTACAAACATATATGGGAAGAAAACTATAAATTGTCAAAACCTACTATTTTAAAAAGAGTGTCCATGGAGTTTCTTGCCGGTTCTTCTCCATGAGACCCATACTTCTTTGAAGCGTGCAACTAGCTTGACGTAATGAAAAAAAAAATGAGTTTGAGTTTGAAACTCTTCAAGAACAAATCACAATCTAAAAATCTGATCTGACCAAGCTACCGTAGAACGCGCTCTAAAAATCACTTGCATGTGTGCGTATCACTGTCACATTACGAAGAACAAAAAATCAATGACGTCATCGCATCTGCATCAGCCACAAAGTATGAAAGTAATAATGACGGGTCAAAAGCAGGTCAGATGCAACTGCACAGATTTGGTTACGTAACTACGTCGGGCAAACTAGACGGCAACTAAGAAATTTCCTGCTTGCAAAATTTTAGATTTGTAAGTATGGCTCCGTAATGTGTGGTCGTATGTGATAGTTCCGTCAAACTGTCGTAATGTATTTACATAGCGGTGTTTAAACTAGTTTTTTTGACTTGGATATTTAGAGTAAGTGGCTTGGTTAAAGTCTAAGATTGAAAGTTGGGGTTTTAACTCTAGATCGCTTGAAGTTTTAAGTTATCTGAAGTTGGATTCGTGATTTTTTTTCGCTCAGTGTCAGTGTTTTTAAACGGTTTTATTTATATGGGTTTTGTTATGCTTACAAAAAAGAACGTTTGGAACTTCCATTTATGTTTGATCATCATTATCTTCCTGCCCTTATCCCAAATATTTGGGATAATCGCACAAGTAACATTCTATCTAGTCATATCGACTTTCACACAATCTATTCATCGATAGGTTTGATGTGTATAAATTTTTTGCTCGTAATTATTTCTAAGTTCCTAATAATAGATTGACATAACTTAGTAAAAAAATCTCAGAAAACAATACTTACCAAGAAAACATGTTCAATATAAATAAAATTCTCAGTTTCTTTCAATGTTAATGTTTGTTAATGAAGTCTAGGAATGCTAAAGTCTGTTGTCTGTCTACTTTCTACGTCTGATTATCAATCTCACAGCGTAATAAAATACTTAATTATCAACTNTACTATAGCGAAGTTTTGAAATCTGTCTCAATTAAAAGTCATTTTTGTATGTTCTTATCCGCCAGCACATTACGACATGTAAGATATTATTTATTTAATCTTGTATTATGAACTATTTAATTCATGACGTCAAGGAATATCATTAATAAAGAATCACAATTTTAAGAGTTACTCAATTAGCCTTAAAAAAACTTTCAAAAAATGCTAACTACGACTATTCAAGTTTTTTATTCGTGTTTCATAATTAAAACGCAAATTCTCGTATGAATTTGACCCTGGGGTCAGTGTTATCATTTTAACTCGTTTGTTTGGGGTTAAGAAATAATATTTAAATTTAATACTTATTTAGAAACTTGATGAGGATGATGAAAGATGACATTTTGTTCGGCCCTCGTTTTTATTTTAACTTTATTGCTAAAATAAATTTCTTGAAAATTCAGTTATTTTGATTATTTGGATACTTATTATATTATGCTAGGTAATCATATAGTTACTTTATGTTTGTGGCAATGAAGTATAACATTTCTTTTTCTTTAAGTTAGTACCATTTTTTACAGCTGTCTTATTTCAATAATTCGTCGATATTATATTTTTTTGTTTCTTCCAAATGATTTCTACACAAAAAAATATTGTTTTATAAGTTAGTGAAAATTTAAACTAAATAAAACCATTTAAAAATCGTAATAGAATAAACGGCACTCGTAAAATCTTTAAGGCAATCCAAAAAGACAGTATCTCGAATAATTTGTCTAAACGTTACAAAACAAACGAAGATCAAAATGGACCCATACATATCATTAACACAAATTAATTTAATTAATTGCTTTTAACAATATAACCAAATAGAATGAGTGTATGCTAATTCAACATTTGCATAGAATTTACATATATAAATTATGTAGTATTCAAATTAATAATATATAACTCACATTTCTAAATCCAAAATTAGATGGTTTGAAAGAGTAATATTGTTTTAGCAAAACTATTAACTATGAAGTTATTATTTTTCCTTTCCTAAAGTAATAAGAAAACTTTTGAACTTTTAATTAATTAGAAAAATAAACTATATTTTTCTGGAACGAAACCAATTGTGAAGTTTTGTTTAAGTTTTTAGAGCCTTCGTTATTTGAAAGCTATATAATCTTAATTTGTACTTATCAAAACGGCTGGTTGACGCTTCGCGTGACCAAAAGACTGGCTCTTGGTAAGGCTCCCAGTTGACAGCGATGGGTCGGAACATTTTGAGGCTTTTTAGTTTTAGTTTTTCGTTTAGTATGGTTCTTTAGGTTAACAATGTACTTATATGTAAATATGGAAAGAAAGACAACTATGAAAATCTATACTCTATATTATTGTTAATGATAAATCTATTTACAAACATATATGGGAAGAAAACTATAAATTGTCAAAACCTACTATTTTAAAAAGAGTGTCCATGGAGTTTCTTGCCGGTTCTTCTCCATGAGACCCATACTTCTTTGAAGCGTGCAACTAGCTTGACGTAATGAAAAAAAAAATGAGTTTGAGTTTGAAACTCTTCAAGAACAAATCACAATCTAAAAATCTGATCTGACCAAGCTACCGTAGAACGCGCTCTAAAAATCACTTGCATGTGTGCGTATCACTGTCACATTACGAAGAACAAAAAATCAATGACGTCATCGCATCTGCATCAGCCACAAAGTATGAAAGTAATAATGACGGGTCAAAAGCAGGTCAGATGCAACTGCACAGATTTGGTTACGTAACTACGTCGGGCAAACTAGACGGCAACTAAGAAATTTCCTGCTTGCAAAATTTTAGATTTGTAAGTATGGCTCCGTAATGTGTGGTCGTATGTGATAGTTCCGTCAAACTGTCGTAATGTATTTACATAGCGGTGTTTAAACTAGTTTTTTTGACTTGGATATTTAGAGTAAGTGGCTTGGTTAAAGTCTAAGATTGAAAGTTGGGGTTTTAACTCTAGATCGCTTGAAGTTTTAAGTTATCTGAAGTTGGATTCGTGATTTTTTTTCGCTCAGTGTCAGTGTTTTTAAACGGTTTTATTTATATGGGTTTTGTTATGCTTACAAAAAAGAACGTTTGGAACTTCCATTTATGTTTGATCATCATTATCTTCCTGCCCTTATCCCAAATATTTGGGATAATCGCACAAGTAACATTCTATCTAGTCATATCGACTTTCACACAATCTATTCATCGATAGGTTTGATGTGTATAAATTTTTTGCTCGTAATTATTTCTAAGTTCCTAATAATAGATTGACATAACTTAGTAAAAAAATCTCAGAAAACAATACTTACCAAGAAAACATGTTCAATATAAATAAAATTCTCAGTTTCTTTCAATGTTAATGTTTGTTAATGAAGTCTAGGAATGCTAAAGTCTGTTGTCTGTCTACTTTCTACGTCTGATTATCAATCTCACAGCGTAATAAAATACTTAATTATCAACTTTGTGAATCTCTACTCTCGGGTTCCGTGAGCTGGTAACTAAGTGGTTATGTCAAATGGGCTGTCATTTTAAATGGAGAACCTGATTATGTGTAGTCAGATTTTATGTAAGTATCTAAGTTATACCAACGACGCGAAAGTACCTATATTTGTTGATCATCTGATTTCGATGTGCCCAAATAATAATAAAATTAGGTAAGTCAGCAAACCCCAGCAGGGCTCACTAGGGCCAGAGCCTACCGGGGCTGCGGGTTGTTCGAAAAAGTTACCGTGGCCCTGGCACACAAAGGGCTCCCGAAGGAAAACGGGTTGGGTTTTAGTCAGTAAAAATCTGACAGTCCTTCACGCTGTCACCCACAGCAGGAGAGGTCATTCTGATGATTTCCCATCGATAAAAAAAGTACATTATATTTTTGGATAGAATTGCCTTGGATTTCTAAAACCTATCGACCCGTTGATTTGCGAGGTGATTTGCGAAACGAGGTGACAGTAAAAGGTGTTCAAAGATGTAACCAAAGCTGTAGAAAAACCTGAAATATTTATTAGACCTTGTAGATATTGATTTTTATATTACGCAGAAAACGAGATTAGGACCGTGCAGCTAGAAAACATGTCGTTTGTAGATAGAAATCTGTTAGTAGTACATATATAAAAGCTTAGCCTAAAATAATAGTATTGTAATAGGCCTTTCCAAAAGTTAAGAACTAGGTTGTCGCTAAAAGAAGGATAATCTCCTAATAATTTGGAGGCACGGTAGTGCCCCCGCCAAGTCGAGCGCAAAGCAAACACTGCCGTACCATCTTTTACTGGAACCATTTCGCCGCANACGCGCTAATCTCAGGAACTACTGGTCCGATTTGAAAAATTTTTTCAGTGTTAGGTAGCCCATTTATCGGGGAAGACTATAGGCTACTTTTCATCCGGGTGCGCAAAGTGGTTCCCACGAGACGCGGGTGAAACCGCTGGCAGAAGCTAGTCTATGATAAAATTTAAAGCACCATACTACATTATTTCATAATTGAAAATAAAAATTAGCTTACCTTCTATTTAAAAGAAGTCTATTTATTAACTAAAATTAGTTTCTGATGTTAGCGCGTCCAGACAAGCTTGTCAGCTTTATCTCATTATGTAATAGAAAAAACAGTGTAAAATATCAAGAACAAACAGAAAAAATACGTATAGGCCTAATTAGGTTCCTAACTTTTGGGACAATTGTGAGACAAATCCTCTTGCTTGTTGGCAATTATTAGGAGATTATCCTTCTTTTAGCGACAACCTAGTTCTTAACTTTTGGAAAGGCCTATCCCACCAAAAACATACTGTAAAAAACTAGCCAAGTCTCTATGGAACTGTTTGTCTCTAAAAAGTAATGAAATCTAGACAAAGTCGTGATGAGTCTTAGGTTTCTTAATGCGATTTCTTTACCATAATAGATAATGTGATATGACTGGCCGTTGAACATTCTTTATAAGTAACTGGGCACCAGTCAACGGCCAGTTATATAACATTATCTGTTATAGTAAAGAAATCGCATTAAGAAACCTAAGAATCAGCACGACTTTGTCTAGATTTCATTACTTTTTAGAGACAAACAGTTCCATAGAGACTTGGCTAGTTTTTTACAGTATGTTTTTGGTGGGATAGGCCTTTCCAAAAGTTAAGAACTAGGTTGTCGCTAAAAGAAGGATAATCTCCTAATAATTGCCAACAAGCAAGAGGATTTGTCTCACAATTGTCCCAAAAGTTAGGAACCTAATTAGGCCTATACGTATTTTTTCTGTTTGTTCTTGATATTTTACACTGTTTTTTCTATTACATAATGAGATAAAGCTGACAAGCTTGTCTGGACGCGCTAACATCAGAAACTAATTTTAGTTAATAAATAGACTTCTTTTAAATAGAAGGTAAGCTAATTTTTATTTTCAATTATGAAATAATGTAGTATGGTGCTTTAAATTTTATCATAGACTAGCTTCTGCCAGCGGTTTCACCCGCGTCTCGTGGGAACCACTTTGCGCACCCGGATGAAAAGTAGCCTATAGTCTTCCCCGATAAATGGGCTACCTAACACTGAAAAAATTTTTCAAATCGGACCAGTAGTTCCTGAGATAAACGCGTACAAACCAACTCTTCAGCTTTACAATATTAAGTATAGATATACAGACGACAGCAGGCCAACCCTCCCGAATCTGTCCAATTTTGCCAATCGAACATTAACCTTTATGTATTGTGATAAGGTTGCAAATCTATAGCAGAAAGACAGATTGTGGTAACTAGATGTGTTGTCGTCTGTATTTCGTGTTGTGGTAAATATTGTACTATCCATGTGGTGTCGTTTATTTCATGAGTTACAATCCTATTCAATACGATATTGTTAGGTTAACCGCAACAGCTACATTGTTGACGTTACCATCAAATTATAATTTTATTGTAACAGGATAATGGTAGGCCCAAACGTTTTAATAAAGGCTTTTCATTTTCCCCTTGTTAGAAAAAGCAAGAACAAAATAACGAATTAGAGCACTATTATTTTAAGACACTAGGAAAATAGTCGCGTATGCTAATGTATTCTCTACTTAATTAAGTCACTACTACATACATAGATCTACACATACATAGACAGGTTCATTTACCTATGTGTATTCACTAAACACATAGACAAGGTAATTTCATTTACTTAGCGCATTGTTAGAGTTTCTCTTCAACAAAATACCTAAGTTAATGTACAGACAGTACCTACATCAACTTACTTCAATCTG
Organism: Heliothis virescens; assembly: GCA_002382865.2. Classification (NCBI taxonomy): domain Eukaryota; kingdom Metazoa; phylum Arthropoda; class Insecta; order Lepidoptera; family Noctuidae; genus Heliothis; species Heliothis virescens. Next base: position 13,153,561 of record NWSH02000525.1, on the reverse strand, counting down.
TCAAATTTCTTCAATGGAATTTCAACCTTATCACAACAGTGGAAGGTTAATGTTCGATTGGTAAATACAGATTCGGGTAGGTTAACCTACTGCCGTCTGTTCTTTTAAGTAATAGATTTTAAAAGTGATTAGCACTTACCAATAACCTTTAGCCCTGAATAAAATGATTGTTTTCTTAGAATTTGAAATAAGTTTCTATGTAGAATTTTCTGGAAACAGTTTAACTTTTACAGCCGAATTTGATCCGACGAAGTGGAGATTTCGCATTGAATAAGAAAATAGAAATGGTAACTTTTGAAGAATTGTATAATGTGGTTATAAGGCGGAATTTATTGAGAGAATATTGAGATGTGACCCGGTAACAGAGCGCTTTAAGAAGTAAGTAAAGGTTAACTGGCTACCGTTTGAACATCTTTGGCAGACGTTACTGGTAGTTAGAAGCCAGAATGTCGGACTACCAGTCTAATCAAAGTTTGTCCGGGCAACTGGTTTGAGGAGGTCAGATAGGCAGTCGCTCCATGTAAAACACTGGTAGGTAGCTGAGTCTAGTTAGATGGGGAGACGACCCCAACGTATTTGGGAAACGAAAGTGATGTTTAAAGTTATATTTCGTTGAAATCATGAAAATCTACCTATACCTTATAATTAATTGTGGATTTCTATAACCTATCTATTCGCTGTTATACGATAAGAGATTGAATTTTGATATCAGCTCCAAAGATTAAGCATTGCCATGCAGCGTGGCAATGCTGCCAGCCTTTTAGACGCGCTCCCGGTCGACAGCTATGGGGAGGAATTTTTTACGCTATTTAGATTTTTGTTTAAGTTTTTTTACTAGAGTGTTGTAAATATGTGTATGTAAATAAATTGCTTTATTCGTTAAAAAAAGCTCCACATAATAAAAAAATATTCTCTTATCGCAAATGAAAAGATAGATGGGTTAAAGAAACATACCGTAAGAGTATGTTGTCACACGCGCGATTCTCGTCTCAGATAATTTTCCACGAAATAATCAAAGATACTCGTAAATAACGTCATTAATAAATAACTTACTTCATTTCGTACTTGTTAAGATTCTAGTGCAAATAAACTCGTGTAGGAAATTGATTGTTACACGTAGATACAGTGCTTATTCAATTGGAAAAGGTTAGAAGGCTGACATTTTGGATTTATTAACTGTTACCTACGTTTATAAAGCAGTTGTGAAATTGTTGATGTTGTATTTTAAGTGGTAATATTATGTTGGGCGCCGTCAGAGAATTTGTGAAAACTGACACGGTCTGACTAGGGCGCGAAAATGTTACCACAGCCCTGGTGTAAAATGGGCTCCAGAAGGAACAAAGGTCGGTTCTAGGCAGTAAAACGCTGACGCTCCCTCCTATTGACTACTGAATCAGATGAATAATCCAAAAACTGGTCTCTAAGGTCAGAGACTTTGTAGCCTGAACTAAAAAAATATTAAAAAAAAAATTATAAAAGAAAGAAATATTATTTATTGAAAAGTATCTAGCCTGTATGTACATTAAAAACTTCAAACTATTAAAAAAGCGCATCAAAGAATTGTCCTCATCGCTGTCAACCGGTAGTATCCAATAGACAGTTGAATGGCAAATTAATAATTAAAATGCAAAATTCTCGCAGCTCTATTTGATTATATCCGTCACAATTTCAGGAAAAAATCCTACAAAAACCGGCCAAGTGCGAGTTGGACTCGCGCACGAAGGGTTCCGTACCATTATCTATGAAAATAGTACAATAGGAATGGTCAAGAGTGAGTTACTTAAGTTGCACATTATTTCTAATAGATGGCGCTACTAGTATACAATTTTGCAATTAATTAATATAAATCAACAGCCTGAATATTTTTTTATTTTTAGTATTTGTTGTTATAGCGGCAACGGATATACATCCTTTGTGAAAATTTCAGCATTCTAGCTATCACAGTTAGTGAGATACAGCTTGGAGACAGACAGACAGACAGACAGATAGACGGACAGACAGACAACGAAGTCTTAGTACTAGGGTTCCGTTTTACCCTTTAGGTACGGAACCCTAAAAATGATTGAAATGTACGAATACGTAGGAGGTTTACATTCGGGTGCGTAAAGTCGGCACTTCCCTGAAACCGAATAAAAAAGCTACTTATTTATTATGAAGGTTATAATAAATGCAAATGTCTAAATAAGGAAACTCTCTGTAACTTGATGGATTATATGCCTATATTCATTTTGTCAACATTAATCTATACTAATATTATAAAGCTGAAGAGTTTGTTTGTTTCTTTGTTTGTATGTTTGTTTGTTTGTTTGAACGCGCTAATCTCAGGAACTACTGGTCCGATTTGAAAAATTCTTTCAGTGTTAGATAGCCCATTTATCGAGG
>NWSH02000525.1:13077200-13092594 GCA_002382865.2 Heliothis virescens | reverse complement strand
ATACATGGTCACTTTTCTTCTGCTTCTGGCGTTGTCTGCACTTTCTTCCTGATTAGATGTGTCCTGCAATTAAAAATATGGTTTTTAAAATCACAACACCTACAATTTAAGTCAATCTTTCGCCTTCTTTTTCGTATGTTATTACCTCTCTTGACCTTGAATTCTGTTTTCTCTGTCAATATCTACTGTATCGATTTTTGCTCCTAAGTTTTCTAAGTCTCTCATTATCGTGTATTATCATTACCATGTCTGGTTCATGGCATTCATCTCTGTACCATATCTAATTCAAATTCTGAATTCGTCTGTCGTCATCAGTCGTAGTAGAACTGTTTATTCTTTTGAGTCTTTTCCCTGCTGAGTTCCGTTTTTTCAAGGTTTTTCGTTTATTGGCACGCTGCACAGTTTTCATGTCTGTATGCGTGTTGGTTTTAACAAGCTGATGCTCAATGTTCAATCCTAGAAAATAATTTGTGTTGTAGGTCTCACTATTAAATTGGTTTGGTAGTTATATCTGTGTACATTCAGCTTTATACTATACTTTTTCGTAACGTAACGATATTCACAAAAAACGTTACGAAATCCTAATAAAAATTATACAAAACAGGCTTCTAAAAACTAAACAATTCGTTATAAACTGAAACTGCAATTACATATATTAACTTAAATGTCCATACAACACGTAAAATAATAAGATAAACAATTCAAGACTCACCTTGTTGTGCAAAACTCGTAAAATATTTTGTGTTACGAAAAAGTAGTTACACTAAGCACGACTCTTTGCAACTGATTTTCACATTGAATTTAAGGCGAAGACGTCAGACCAACAACCAATTAGATTGAAGGTAGTGTTGGCCGTTTAGAAATTTATAGAATGCGTTCAGATATTACGTTGAAGTGAAAATAAACGTAACTAAAGTAGTAAGTAACGAAAAAGTAAATGGTTAAGACTCATTTTGTTTTTCTCATTTAATTAATTAATTTATTAAGGAACCTCGTATAAAATATCTTTCATAAAAAACTACATTTAATCAGAACTTAAATACCTAAAAATGCACAATATAGACGTGACATAACGAATTTTATGAAGTAAAACACGTAAGAAACTGGTAGGGTCACAGTTTGATTTTGTATGAAAGGAAAAAAACATTGTTTTAAAAAAGTGTAGTAAAATTAATTAAATTTTATGATTATGCAAATTATTCATCGTAATTTTAAAGATTAATAGTTCTACTTTTTGATTACGTTATTTGTTTGTTGTACAAATGAATAAAATCGCATAAATTTCGTGAATATTTCGCGACACACTTTCTTTTGTACAGATGTACAATTATTTTGAGAAATACTCTAATACTACTTGCTAAATATAAATAAATGCTTGTTCTTTGGTCAAAGAATAAGCATTGCCATACAACGTGGCAATGCAGCCAGTCTTCTGGGCACGTTACCGGATGACAGCGATGCGGAGGAATACTTTGACGCGTAATGTACATATTTGTAATATATTGTTTATTTTTTGTTAGTTATCTATTTATATTTAGCAAGTAGTATTAATTTATAAATTGTAAATATGTTATTGTTCACAAATAAATACTCCCATATACCAATAAAAAAAAAAAAAAAAAAAAATGTCTACCCACTCTCTCTAGTAAAGGCGTAGTCTTTCAACTGTTTTTAACCAACTTCCCAAAAATAAAACTGGTTTTGAAATCCGTTAGTATTCTATGAGAATACCTCTTACAAAGGCTTATCCGAAAGGATGGTTTTATGTTTACTTAAAAAATGTAACTGTTTTTATTTTAGAGTGAAAAGGAATGGGTTTTAATTATGAAGATTATTTTAAAGCCTAATTTTAACATCCAAGATGTCCGAGTGACCTTTAAACATGACCTTATTTTGTCTTCAGAGATTTCCTTTTTAATTAATTTATCTTTGGTGTGATTAACAGGGTTAGTACTTGAGTTTCCATAAGAATTGTAATTTAGTACCCTTTTTTCTGACCGTGGAGCTTTTTTCTGATCAAGAGCGTGGAGTTTTTGTGTTCTCTGCATAAGCCCAAACTGCACCAAAGCGGAGTGGAGAAGTTTTTAAATCACGAATAGGTTATCTTCACACAGCGATACTATTAAGTGGCCAGGGAGTAGACGTCAAAAGAAGAAATTCCATTGGTTGTTCAGAAACTTACTCCACTTCACTTTGGTAGAACTTTGAAAACACTTCAAGGTCTTTTTAGGGTTCCGTACCCAAAGGGTAAAAACGGAACCCTATTACTAAGACTTCGTTGTCTGTCTGTCTGTCTGTCTGTCTGTCTGTCTGTCTGTCTCCACGCTGTATCTCATTAACCGTGATAGCTAGAAAGCTGAAATTTTCACAAATGATGTATTTTCGTTGCCGCTATAACAACAAATACTAAAAAATTAAAAAAGTTATATATTAAGGGGGGTCCCCATACAATAAATTATAAAGACAGTGCAATTTGAATACAACGCCATCTGTTACTCAAGCGTGGAACTACAGCTTGGTACGGAACCCTTCGCGCGCGAGTCCAACTCGCACTTGGCCGGTTTTTATTAAGTGGGGAGAGAGGAGAAATTTTAAATAAGGAAATTCTATTGGTTACTTAAAATTTCTGCTCCACTTCACATTGGTGGAATGTTGAAAACTCCTCAAGGTTTTCATAAAGTATGATATTATATCATTGAGATATCGAATTACGTAGATTGATGAACTCTTACACACACATACAAAGATCCAAACATAACGTAATGTACATAATATTATATCCGTATGTAATAGTATTCTGACGTATAATACATATTATATTGAATTTCGCGCGAATGATATGTAACGAACACGCTGTTTGCTGTAACTTGGCGGACTTAGATGCAAGGAAATGTAAGTGTCCATTGTAGGTATGTACGTTTAATGAAATCCTAGGTTTTGTTTATTTAGTACTAATATTACAAATGTGAATGTGTCGTGTTTTTTCACCAAAACTACTGAACCAATTTAAATGTTTGGTACTCGGATATTTTAACGCATGAGGAAGGACATCGACTCCTTTTTGTCCGGATGCGGGAAGGGAATCGTGAGGACAAGCTAGTTTTGAGACTCCCATTCTAATTGTTTCCAATATTCAAAGTTAAAAAAACTAGAAATTAATAGGTAGGTATGTTTTTTAAGAAAATTACTGGAATTGGTTAGCGCACTTAACCCAATACATATTTTATCAGCAGAAAAACACCTTCCAAATAATATTAATCTAGAATACGTAAACCAATAAATATCTTATACCTAAAAGAAAGTTGGTATTTAACGTCAACTGCGAAAGTTCAAAGGAAAATATTACTTAATTAAATACACAACTTTCTTCGGTACGTGAAATTTAATTTCAAGTATTGTCGACATGTCACAGCCCAATTAGCGTTGGTGCTTACTGCTGACCAGGTTTAAGGCTGGTTACAGACAAGGCGACACTAAGACTTGATACATTCTCGTAAAAAATCGTTTATTTTGCTGTATTTAGAGTTTTGGCTGGAGTACCTACAGTAAAATACGTCAATATAGAAGATACTTTTTTTTCATATCACACGTTCCGTAAATTTGAATAAATAAGCAATAGATATAAGCAAATATTTATTCTAAACACCTGATGTATTTGAACACCGTCAGTCGTCACTTAGCCTGAGGGTAATCGCAAGGCTTGTAGCCAGCTTTATTTGTCATCAACACAGCTTACACACAAATTACTATACGTGCGTAGCATAAAATCGCATTTATTAGCTTCTGCCAGCGACTTCGCCCGCATAAAACTTAAAATCCCGTTTTTTCCCGTTCCCGTTGGAATTTAGGAAAAACCTGTCTTATCTTGCATAAGAGTCTTGAAATGAAACTCTATGCAAAATTTCAGCTTTATTGGTTCACGGGTTTGGGCCTTGCGTTGATGCGTCATTGAATGAGTCAGGACTTTGATTTTTATATGTATAGATAATTGAACAATTAATTGAATAGTTCTCAAAACTACTAGTTACTTGCATATCATTACCTAATACTGAAGTAACTGTTACTTTAGAACAGTTCCTTTCTCTGCGAAACAATATTTTCTTCGTCTTACATTAATTTGTCATTCTTATCTAGATTTTTTATCGTATCTTCTATAACTCATTGTTCGTAGTTTCCGAGACTATATTTCTTTCAGTCTAAATAGTAATCATGGGATTCTTTCACTTGTTCTGTGAAAGGCTTTTTGAAGAATGCAAAATGAGGCCTTGTCATTTTCACATTATTTATATCTTACAGATAAATATAAGGAGCATTGAAGGCGTACTTACATTTAAAGATGATTTTTCGATTAGTCTTAACTTTAATGACCGACTTCTAAAAATACTATCAAAAACTATATCTGTTCCCCAAAATACCTAATCGCTATTGACGTTAAATAAAATCGTGACCACAAAATGTCCGTTACAGTGGAAACGAATATCTTGCGTAAGTTCACGGTTGGTCCGTTCTCGCGTATGTGAGGCTATCCCACGCCCTACAGTCGTAAATTAAATATTTTGTAACGTATTCACTGTGGAGGGTGTCGTGATCAAACGTATTCGTAACTGTTATTTTTATCTGTTCCAATCGGAGTTGGTGTGAGTGTTATTTTGGAACAGGTATATTAGGTTGTTCCCGAATATACAATGTTGATTATACATATACGTTATATTTTGCGTATATACGTTTTTAATGCAGGCATCTATTACGTAGCTCCAATACGTTCGAAGCGTTTTTGAGCAACAAAATTATGACTAGTAATTCTAACCCCCTGTTTAAAAGCTGTGATGTCGTAGGCATATAAGATCATCTACCTAGCCTTNAAGCTTCTGTAAAAACGATATTTGGTTACAAACTTCAATAATATTGATTTTGTTTCTAGAAAGACTGATCCATACACGACGATGTTCCAATGAAAGAAAAAGACATGTGAAAAGGCGTAGTGGTTCTGACCATTATCTGCCTAGTCTTATTCCAACTATGTTGGGGTCGTCTCCCAGTCTAACCGAATACAGCTGGGAACCAGTGTTTTACACGGAGCAACTGCCTCTGACCTCTACAACCCAGTTACCTGGGCAACCTGGCACCCCTTGGGTAAGACTGGTTGTCAGACTTTCTGTCTTCTGACTACCCGTAACGACTGCCAAAGATGTTCGTCATTTGAACATCTTTGGAGGACTCACCAACTTCTCGTGCCTTCCGAAACACGAAAGAAGTCGTTATGACAAGATGGTCACCCATCCACGGACCGACCGCACCAAGCGTTGCTTAACTTCATGATCGATCGATCCCACCGGCTTTGACTTAGCCAAAGTCTTTTCATAGGTAGATAAGAAAATCATTTTTTTCGACATCCAATTTTATATAAAGACCAATTGCAACAGTTGCTTAAACATATCTCTATATGCAATCAGCAATCTAATGCATTCCTTTCATCTGCACTTGCATTAACCAATTACACTACCGATTGTAAAACAAATAAGTCTATTAAGAAACCAGGTAGCTCTCACAATGCATTTGTGTTTCTAAATCCGTCTTGTGGCGAATAATTTCAGCGATTGGCCGGTGATCGGGCGAACATCAAGGAAGCACCGCTCACTAATGATGTAGGATATATTCAGAAGGTTAAGTCATTAATGGATAATTGCTGTATTATAGTGTAAATAAAAAAAGTCTTTATTCAAATAATTAGTAATAATGTTTTAAATAGGTTTTAAAACAATGAATGTATTTATGTGCTTTATTTATATTTTAATGCAATTTAAAGGTTACCTACGTGTATTTTTTATAATCCTTGCAGAATGACTGAAAATACTAGAAAAATACATAAAATAACCATTCTAATTTTCTATTCGTATCTTTTGTAGTTTGTATCAATGAATACAAGCATTTACAAATGTTGTGTCTACTGAACCTTCTATATGTTGCCTTCATAGAGATGACCAGCCTCCTATTACGATGCATCGAGTCTCGACAGCTCTATCTACTTTCTAAAAACATCACAAACATTTCTAGTGCTTTTTGAACAGAGATGGTCAACATTTCAACCTGTAAAGGTCAATATTGTGCAGAGACATTCAAAAATATATTAACCCCATTTTTTTACACTTCAAATAATGCAAAGTCAGACTTAAGTACATATTTTTTTCAGCTTGTTGCAAAATATTGACTAAAATCCAGTCTTATTTAACACTATAAAACTGTACGGCTTTAACCAATTTGAATACTATGAAGATAGATCAAACCTAATAAAGGACATAAAATTGCTATTTTGCCGCGAGAAAATCTATTTCTTAGATAAAATGATTTATTGCTCTACAACACAATTCGTAGGTTCAATAACCCTGCAAATATAATAAAGCTGTCATAAACAGTAAAAATTAATACCGATATCGATTAACGTTCTCTTTTATTTGTAATCGATTCTAATTCGATTAGATGTGTGCGTTAATAATGTTCGTCTGTCTTTCTATTTTGCGTAACTGTATCGATTCTTTTTTGTACCGACATGGTATAATGATTAGGAGTACTTTATGGTCACCGTGCTTCGTAGTTATATGGAAATGAGCTATTAGCCTACATACTTTGTTTTCAGTTCTTATTTTAAAGTTTATATTTATGCAAGCTAATCCGCACAAACAAAAGCTTGGCGCGGTGGGTTCGTGGATGGGTGACGACGTGACGACTTCTTCCCTGTTTTCGGAGAGCACGAGAAATTGGTGTGTACCAGCCATCATTTAATCATCTTTGGTAGTCGTTACGGGTAGTTAAAAGACAGTAAGTCTGACAACCAGTATTATCAAGAGGTACCGGGTTACCCGGGTGACTAGGTTGTAGAGGTCAGATAAGCAGTCGTTTCATGTAAAAAAGTGGTTCTCACAGCATCAAATGAGACTGGAAGCCGAACCCAACACAGTTTGGAAAATACTAATCAGCTTTAAGTAAGTGCATAGGACCTATTAGACAATTATAACAAAGTATTTGAAATCCTAAAACATTTTTACATACATTTAAATTGAATAAACTCCGCTAGCCAAATAAATTTCTGTATTGTTACTCAAGATATTCTTTGAATATTCACAAATGGCAATAAATTATATAATTAATAACATATCAACTGTTGAATTAATTCGTACTAATATGTAGGTACCTGATGATGCATAATTTAATCATTTACATAAATAATCCGATGCACTTTCGAAATTTCGAAAATTAAATAGGATGATGCAGAAAACCTGTTTTTGAATGAGGATTTTTATTGAATAACAATATGTGTGTTATATTGATTTAAAATTAATCGATATTATTTATCGACTCGCGCCAACTCTATATTTTTTGTTCTCGTACAAACAACTAAGGTGGAATCTCGCTATTCCAATAATATTATTAAAATAAAAGTAACATGATTATTTTGGGTCCGGCTTCTGCATTTTTTTTTGGTAAGAAACCAGCTGTTTCCCGCGGTTTCACTCGCGTCCCAGAAGAACTTTTTCCCGGAGAAAATATAGTAGCTTATGTTATCTTTAAGGGGATACCTTCTCAACACGGATTTTTTTTTTATCGTTTCAGTACTTTTTGAGGAAATTCATTACAAACATACTTACAAATCGTTCCTCTTTACAATAGATATTAGAATGAACTAGAATAAAAAACACTTTTCTATCATTTGGTGTGATTTATAACAAATATTTATTAATTAATTAGGTATTTGAGAGGTGAATGTAGCCTAGGTTACCTACGTCATTACCTACCTAGATTTTAACTATATTTCGCTCAATAATTCACAGAATTGACGTCAATGAGAATTATTGGAGGTTTATTAATATTTAGTAAATAAACGCTGGTACATGGTGTTTTATTTCTTTGTTGTGGGTAGGTAACATGTGAATTTTTCTGCAAATAATTTTTCTAAAATTCAGCTTTTAATTAATTAAAAACTCACGGAACAAATCTTTATTTGAACACATATTTATAGGCACCTCAAAAATCATAGACAATTTTTTCGATTTTATATTTATGGATTTTCCTATCTTCTCAAATAGCACTATTAAAATATAAAAAAATAATAGAACTAATTTATTAATTAGCCAAAGTTCATGCGCACAAAGTCGCGGGAAAAACCTAATGTCGAAGAAAGCAAGTTCTCAAACAAAATGAATAATTCAAGGCATTGTAGTCTTCACTCAATCAATTATTATTATTTTAACTGCTTCTATTTTGTGGTTTTACCTCATTTAGTTGCAATTTTATTTGCATAGTTCGAATGTTTCAAGGTGTGAACATTGTTTTACTATACAGGCTGAAGTTTAAATGGCGTATAATAATGGCGCCCTAGCCGATTGTCGGCGACGGCTGTTCTTTTATAAGGAGATCAGCCAACTGCGCAGGATTTATTATAGTGCAGAAGCGTATGCACAGATACAGGTGAGGACACTTGCTATTTCTTCACTGTCGTAGCACATGATGGGGCTCATAAACTTGGCAAATAACATATAATAACTGTGAATTTATTTTTACTTAACAAAAAAAAACAGATTAATCTCATTTCAAAATATGTAAGTCATTCAATCCTCCTGTACTTATTCTAATATTATTTGTAGGCGACGCAGGGCTGAAGCAGCATGTATATTTTTATTCCATTCGTTTTTATACGACCAAGAAGGGTTATGTATTTATCGATCGTCATTTCACATACATAATTTTTAAAATACAGCCTGTATATATAACTAAATATTGCAGAACATTAATATATCTAGTATTTAAGTAATCCAAGCGTTAGAAAGTATATAACAAATATTTTGGTATGCCATTCGCAAAGGTTTCTCTTTTATGCATATTTTGTATTGATTTTGAAATTATTAATTAATTATTGTGTAATACGTAACGATAGACGTTTAGATAACTTGTGTATGTAAATGTGGGGTTATAAAAATGCTTTGTTCTCAATAAGAAAACTTTTATGTGGGGTATTTATATAATAAATATGTATAAAACCTATAATATTAAGTACGTAGCCGAACTGAAGAATGCTTAAAGACATATATAGGTGCTAAACTGTCATAATAAAGTACTTGAGGTCATTAGATTTTATTCATAGGTATTATTTAAGCTTTTTAGGAAATATCTTGTGGTAATATTTATAGTAAGACGTCATTCAATGGTGCAATATTATGGTGTGACGCACGAACTCTAATTATTTCTATTTAAATTTAGGCTAATATTTAAACAATTCAGAATAACGAAATAGTGGGTTTACCCAACGCAATAACCAATAGACGTCCGATACAAAACATTATCCATACATTAAAACTATTTTTGTATTATTGGCAGTTTCTTTAATAGTATTATCCTCTTTTTATGTAATAATTTTGAAGGAATATTTAAATAAATATATAGATCAAGGGCAAAAGTACTCAGAAAAGCCATAAGACAAGTGATTGGATGGTTTTAGTGTATGGCAATAAACGCCATAGTTAGACGGATCTCACACTACCATGCAGCACGTGCGATGGCTTAGGTAATGTGATATTATGTGACGCGCGACTGTGAACACGTAGATAAATGCTGTGTGTGTTGTTACGCACGTTTTGCGAATTTAAGTAAGGAATTTGGGTTGACTTTGAGTTTATGAGCTACATATTGGCGTCAACAGTCAGGTTATGGCTATATCACCGTAAGATTGTAAATACCGTTAGATTACAATAAAAACGGTGCCCTTTATATGTAACATACATCCTCGGCTGACGTCTGTCCGTCTCATAGACATTTTTACATTTCTGTGATCCGTCTAGTGCCATACATTCCCATGTGTCTGCATACCTCGGCAATGGCCAAGACTTGTCAGCAGTAATATCTCTTAGTCGTTTTTGGGCTTAGAATAAAAATAAAAAAAGTTTATAGTACATACTTTGTTGCAATTACAATTAAAATACACTGTTACTTAAACTAGGTAAACCTGTGTAATTAGGTAAAACTAGGTAAACCTAGGTAATAGAAATTGGAAGGTAGTGTGTAATACGCCTTTCCCATCCAGTCTTATAGCCTCTGACACAATCCTAATAAATTAGGTCAGAGTTTAAGCTGTGCTATAAGTCTACTATCTACTTAAGTGAGGTAGTCACTTGTGAAATGATCGGCAACACTGTTAAGTAGTATTTAGTAATTTTGTTAGGTACGCTAATTTTCCAGAAAGGTAGGTAAATTGACCACGAAAACTCATCAAACGATCGGACAAAAAGAAGCTTATATTTTCTTAGGCTCTAGGTTCCTATGTCACTGCTTTGTGAAAAGGGTTAGTAGGTACTTATTTATGAAGGCTATTTGTTAAGTTAACATTGACAACTACCAATTATAAATCTTCTTCGAATCTCTTTGAGATAGTCGTGCATGGCTATTTTAGAATTATGAATGAAGTAATATTAAACATAATAAATAACAATATCCATAATGAATCTAAATTAATATTGCTTATTAGATAATTCTTGAAATCGTTAATGGTGCGGCCATTAACGTTTCTAGAAAGTAGGTACTTACTTAAATCATTAGGGAACTAAGTCAATTACAATTTTGTTCATTTAAATCTAGTATTTTCAGCTCGCCGAATTGTCGATAGAATATAAAAACAATCACCATGCTATTTTACCTAACATAACATAACATAACATATTAAAAAAGTAAGGTTAGCACAAACCGAAAGCATAGAAATGAAGATGTTATCCGTACCTTTAACCACTCGTCAAAATAAGTGAAAGTTTAAGCTTAGCCATCAATCTATCGATTGACGAGACGTCAAACGATGCATAATAAGTAGTCAAGTGTAAACGGCGCATTTTGATCGTATCACTTAAACACCGGTTTAGATAAACACTGGTTAAGTTTAATCGTGCGTGGTGCAACCCGCTTTAAGGTGGATCCACACATTGCGAGGCATGCGCTCCGCACGGCGCACAGCGCATGCCTCGCAAAGTGTGGACCTGTATATTCGTGGCGAGGCAAGCGCTCCGCATGCGCGAGGGCGAGCCAACGTATGTCGGCAAATGCTTCAAGATCAAAGTGCCTCAGTGCGAGCATTACGTTAGGTGTGGACGTAGCCGCGCATGCACGTTCGAGGCGTGCGCCGCGTACAATATCAACGCACGCCTCGACTGCGAAAATGAAACTGCGTTTGCTCGGGCCAAACAGCGCGCAGCGTATGCTCGGGCCGATCCAACCCACATAGCAGCAGTCAAGATGGCGCCTTTGCATCGCGTGCGCGTATCCGCTNCTCGGGCCGGTCCAACCCACACAGCTGCAGTCAAGATGGCGCCTTTGCATCGCGTGCGCATATCCGCTACTGCTTTTATAATTATTAATTCAATTATTGAAAAGAAAAGGAAAGAAAAAACGCAACGCACCGTTAGCAATGAGCCGGCCGCCACACGGTGCACAGTGCATAGCGCGTGCGGCGCACACGCGCTGTGCGTCGTGCGCCGTGCGGAGCACATGCCTTGCCAAGTCTGCGCGCCTACTTGCCTCGAGCATTTGCTTCGCACGCGATGGCTCGACCCGAGCATATGTTGGTATAATTTGTCAACACGCACGCCTCAAGCCGAGGCATGCGTTGTGCGCCGTGCGGAGCGCATGCTCGTAATGTGTGGATCCACCTTTAGATAACAATCATGATATCATAATTATTGTAAATACGGATGTATTTGTGAGGCTTTCACAGTAAATTGATGGATTGAATTTAATTAAATTTTAGTATGGAGATGGCTTGAATTATCGGAGTGGTGTTTCTTCATTATTACCGTCAGATTGCTGAAGAAAAAGACGGTTTTTCTTAGACTAGCGGCCAGTTTCACAGGTTCAATATAAAGTCCTGGATAGCTATCTGACAGATCATGCTTTACAAATGTTTTTTATTTTGTAAATTTTTCTGTGGTGTATTCTGTCAGTCAAAGTCAAAGTTTATTTATTTTGCAAATATGGGTAGGTATACAAAAGTTCTTAAAATAAAATATAATACATCAGGTCAGCCATAATACATCAGGTCAGATAGGCCGTTAATGTTATTACAGTTTATAACAAAACATAACACTAGTAATTTAGGATAAAAAATATGCTAAACAGCTTTATTGAAAAGCTGAAGAGTTTGTTTGCTTGAATGTAGTCTACTTTTTATTCGGGTGAAAGAAAATAATTCAGGCGAAACGAAGATTGTTATAGGAACTCATTAAATTATACGGTTTCAATTTTGAGAAAATATGCGTGACGTTATATTATGTCATTTGTATAGTTTATGTAACATTAATTTTATAATAACTCCAGCGGAATTTAGCAGTTTCAAACAATGTCAAATTGGATCTTGAGTTTGTTATGTAACTTATCGTAAACTTTATTAGTGAATTCTACTATTTTAGCAATAAGGTTTAAGCTTACTTGGTCTTGAATATATTTTACTAAGTTTATGGTTCACTAGCTTCTGCCAGCGGCTTCGTCCGCGTAAAACTTCAAATTCCGTTTTTTTCCCTTTCGGGAAAACCTTTCTTATCTCGCGAGAGAGTCTTAAGATAAACCCCTGTGCAAAATTTCAGCTTTATAGGTTCACGGGTTTGGGCCCTGCGTTGATGAGTCAGAACGTTTGCTTTTTACATGTATAGATTAAAGATTACATCAAAATGACCATATAAAATATTTTTTTAATATCTGAAATGGTACAAAATGTAAAAAAGATTTTTTTGTATTTTTTTCATTCAAATACACCACAAACGTATTCGACAACATCATTTGAAATCAATGAACTGAAAAATTGGCAGCTCAATTATTGCTCACCAATTCATATATTATTTGGATTCATGAATAACAAGTTTATTCATTCAATACGTATATTGTCTTAAATTACCTGAGAAATAAGGTTTCTGTAGTAATTTTAGGCTCTTTTATTCGTCTTAAATGTATTTATTCATAGTAGATTAACATCAGAAAGGCTTTTGTTGTCTTTTATCACCTTTACAAGTGCTCAAAAGGTATTGTTTTAGTAATAAAAATGTATTTTTTGAGACACTGTAAAAAAGTAAGAAATATATATTTGGTACTTTATGTATAGTTAGGTACTTGACTTGGCTATGATATGTCAAATGTTTAGAACTTAATGTTTACTAATATTATAAATGTGACAGCAACTCTGTCTGCCTGTCTAACTTTCAAGCAACTACGGAATCGTTTCAATCAAAATTTTGTAGGGACATAGACAGTCTAGAGCCTGAGGATGAGCATAGGATACTTTTTAGGGTTCCGTAGTAAACTAGGAACCCTTATAGTTTCGCCATGTCTGTCCATCCGTCCGTCCGTCCGTCCGCAGATAATCTCAGTGACTGTTAGTGCTAGAAGTCTGAAATTTAGTAGCAATATGTACATCAACCATGCCGACAAAATGCAAAAATAAAAAGTGGAAAAAAAAATTATTAGGGTGCCTCCCCTACACGTAAAGTGGGGCGTGTTTTTTTTTTTACTTTGACTTTGATGATGACGACATATTTATCAAATCTATTCCATATTACAGGAAGCACTCGGGAAAACTTTCCCAAACATTGGCCCAAGTTAATTTGCGAAGTTTGAACCAATATTTGGCGAAGCTGTTGCTAAGCAACACTTGATCTTCCTGTCCGCCCTATTGATTGGTTTATTCTAATTTTATTTCGCTTCGTACGTTACTTTGAGGTAAAAGGATTTTTTTACCAAAAATATAGGTGTTTATATCCAGGTATTAGGTTTTTTGATTACATTTTTGTGTTATATAGGTATTATTATATTCAGTGTGTGATTTGAATACAAATATGTTTGTATCGTAGAATCGTATTAATGACTACAAAAGGTGACATACTTTTTTTTATTTGTTGTAATATGCTATATATAGCTACTCTCTATGGGAAGAGGCGAAGAAAAAAAAATAGACGCAAATTTTTTACGTTCAGATTTACTCTGAGTCTGACAATAGAAATAGGTAAATTTTGAAGCTACGTAAC
Organism: Heliothis virescens; assembly: GCA_002382865.2. Lineage (NCBI taxonomy): Eukaryota > Metazoa > Arthropoda > Insecta > Lepidoptera > Noctuidae > Heliothis > Heliothis virescens. The sequence continues at coordinate 13,078,552 of NWSH02000525.1, read as the reverse complement.
ATTTTTTGGTATCACGTTTAAGAAGGGTTCTATAGCAACAATTAATTATTGAACATTGGTCTAGAAGTCTGTGCACAGGGTATCAGGTTCTGTTTAAAAAATATTCATAGAGCTGGCAAGTTATACACCTGAGCGAGCCAGCGCCTGATATTTCTTCGGTCGTGTCAGATCAGAGTGAGGGAATAGAGAGTGCACCAATCTATACTTAATATTATAAAGCCGAAGAGTTTGTTTGTTTTAACGCGCTATGCTCAGGAACTACTGGTCTGATTTGAATTCTTTCAGTGTTAGAAAGCCCATTTATCAAGGAAGGGTATAGGCTACTTTTTATCCGGGTGCGCCGAGTAGTGCCCACGGAACTCGGGTGAAACCGCTGGCAGAAGCCAGTGTCTGATAAAATGTTTGTAAGTACACTTTATATGTCCTGCGCAGCTGATTAGGTACTATGATTACCTTAGTGAGAACAGCCGTGGTCATCAATCGGCCTGAACGCCATTTAACTCACAGCTCTTCTTTAAGCATCGCATTAACAATTGCGTAAAACTATTTAGACAAACTTACATAAATTCTTTATACTTATCAAACAATCATCAACGCACATTTACAAACAAATAACAATTTAAACAAATATTATATATATTCGCTAAACGATTTAAAATGTTCAAATACGTGTCCATTAGGTTTTGAAATCAAATGTCTAACATTCACTATTGCATATTATGAAAATACTCGAAGAATCTCGTATAATTATGCGTATCTATTAAATTCGATTACATCTTCATATAAATACTTATAATTTCAACATTATAGTTCTTTGGTGTAAAACATAGTTTAACTTAGTTTTGAACTGTTTAATGCTATTTTCTAGGGTTCCTTGCCCAATACATAAAACGGGATCCTATTAAGACTTCGCTGTCTGTCTGTGGCTGTTTCTTCTGAACCGTGATAGCTTGACAGTTTAGATATAGTCTTGATAATAATTTTCATAGATGACGTATTATTGAAAAAAAAGTAGACAAGAATAAAATCAATGTTTTAGAGGACAACAAATTATGTTTTAGTTGTTTTATAAATAATGGTACGGAACCCTTCGTGCGCGAGTACAACTTGACTTGGCCGGTTTATTTAACCTTTTAAATTCAAGGTAAATTTCAAAAATAAAAACTCGATGGGAGTTCAAAATAGCAGTTCCGTAGAAATATAAATATCACTTGTCTCGCAAGTTTGTACCTACTTTCATTTTAGTAATGCACTTTCTTTTTTGTGGTCAAATTTCTAGTATCATCACTATGACTGACAATGTTCTAAGCGTGCTTTAAACGCAATGTTCTTCTTCATAAATTATTAATTAA
>NWSH02000525.1:13065107-13075407 GCA_002382865.2 Heliothis virescens | reverse complement strand
AGCTGGCAAGTTATACACCTGAGCGAGCCAGCGCCTGATATTTCTTCGGTCGTGTCAGATCAGAGTGAGGGAATAGAGAGTGCACCAATCTATACTTAATATTATAAAGCCGAAGAGTTTGTTTGTTTTAACGCGCTATGCTCAGGAACTACTGGTCTGATTTGAATTCTTTCAGTGTTAGAAAGCCCATTTATCAAGGAAGGGTATAGGCTACTTTTTATCCGGGTGCGCCGAGTAGTGCCCACGGAACTCGGGTGAAACCGCTGGCAGAAGCCAGTGTCTGATAAAATGTTTGTAAGTACACTTTATATGTCCTGCGCAGCTGATTAGGTACTATGATTACCTTAGTGAGAACAGCCGTGGTCATCAATCGGCCTGAACGCCATTTAACTCACAGCTCTTCTTTAAGCATCGCATTAACAATTGCGTAAAACTATTTAGACAAACTTACATAAATTCTTTATACTTATCAAACAATCATCAACGCACATTTACAAACAAATAACAATTTAAACAAATATTATATATATTCGCTAAACGATTTAAAATGTTCAAATACGTGTCCATTAGGTTTTGAAATCAAATGTCTAACATTCACTATTGCATATTATGAAAATACTCGAAGAATCTCGTATAATTATGCGTATCTATTAAATTCGATTACATCTTCATATAAATACTTATAATTTCAACATTATAGTTCTTTGGTGTAAAACATAGTTTAACTTAGTTTTGAACTGTTTAATGCTATTTTCTAGGGTTCCTTGCCCAATACATAAAACGGGATCCTATTAAGACTTCGCTGTCTGTCTGTGGCTGTTTCTTCTGAACCGTGATAGCTTGACAGTTTAGATATAGTCTTGATAATAATTTTCATAGATGACGTATTATTGAAAAAAAAGTAGACAAGAATAAAATCAATGTTTTAGAGGACAACAAATTATGTTTTAGTTGTTTTATAAATAATGGTACGGAACCCTTCGTGCGCGAGTACAACTTGACTTGGCCGGTTTATTTAACCTTTTAAATTCAAGGTAAATTTCAAAAATAAAAACTCGATGGGAGTTCAAAATAGCAGTTCCGTAGAAATATAAATATCACTTGTCTCGCAAGTTTGTACCTACTTTCATTTTAGTAATGCACTTTCTTTTTTGTGGTCAAATTTCTAGTATCATCACTATGACTGACAATGTTCTAAGCGTGCTTTAAACGCAATGTTCTTCTTCATAAATTATTAATTAAACTCTATATACTATAGATAGATGAAATACTATTATAAAAAAAGTTTCATGTCCTTATTCAAAGAAAAGGAATCATGAAATAACTCTTTGTGGATTTCTCTCCATCTCAGTTCTTTTAAAATCTTTTACTTCGTCCTTTTTTGTGCCGGGATATCATGCCCCTAAATAACTCCTCCCGCTATGGATGCAGCGGGAGAGATTGACACACTTTTAGTGACTAAAAGATACCATGTCACTGCTGGAGCCCTTTGTGTATCAGGGCCGCGGTAACTCTTTCGAATAATCTCGCAGCTTAACCTGCTCTTTGACCTTTATATCTCCAAATCGTGTCTATCCATCATGTGATTTCAATCATCCATATACTTATATCATCTACCACAGTTTCTATTCTAATACATTTTACTCAATTCTTTATTATTGTGTATGTCTCTGCCATGCACACGAGACTACAGTCCCGGAATTTTGGAAGGTGAACGTGGGGCTGAAGCCAACACGCTGAAGCCCTTTTGAGACAACTTTAATGAAAGAAATGGCGACACAAGACTGACGATTTTCCCTGTATATACTACTAGCCGTTTTCCCGCCACTTCACTATACACTACACTGTACCCGGATAAAATATCTCAGTCGTGGATAATGGAGCTTTCTAATGATGAAAGAATTTTTAAAATCGGTTCATTACTTTCAGAGATTGCCCCCTACAAACAAACCTCTTTATAATATTAGTATAGATAAAAATATACCCATACATTTTACTCAATTCTTTATTATTATTGTTTTATTTCTATTGCTTCGTAAAGTTTCTTCACAAAACTTGCTAATTTCGCGTAAAAGTATGCGCATTTGGTCGCCATGTTGTCACACTTACGTGGTCTCCGTCAGGGTCAAGGTGTTTGCCATCCCCTCACATATTCATTATGCAATCTTGGACAAAAACATCTATGTACAGACGCGGAGCCCATCATTACCTCAATCTGTCGAATTTCTTCAATAGATTTTCAACCTTATAACAATAGTGGAAGGTTAATGTTCGATTGGTAGTTGATAGATTCGGGTAGGTTGCCTTGCTGTCTGTACATGTTAGTTACTGATTCTTTTCCTCTGTTTTACTTAAATGTTAAAGTAAGGACTCTTCGTGGTTCATTATCTACACTTTCAACTGTCTTGTTGCTAGGTTTATCAGAATCTGCTCAGTCATTAAATGTGATTCCGTAACAAATTAAGTTAATATCACTTTAACTGAATATTTAATTAATTTATATTACTTTATAGATTTTGAGCACATTCGTGAGCGAGGTTAATGAATAGATTAGGTGTTTCATCCTTCGGTTTTAGTACCTATTTTCTGATAATAATATTCATAAAACTAACATGAATATTAATTTTCATAGTTAATATTAATTTGAGAATTTACTATGACGCAGTTACAATATTAGCCAGTCAACGAGACTAACCGCCAATTTCACAGGTTCCAGATAAAGTTGTACAAAGCTATCAGACAGATCATCCTATATACAAAAGTAGTCAAAATTAAAAAAAAATCTACGGCACAATCCGTCAGATAGCTATCTACAACTTTATCTAGCACCTGTGAAACAGGCTACTATCCAACACATAGTGTACTTTTTGCTATTAACAATGCCCTTTATTTGTTTTCATGAAGGTTTGGCTTCGAAATTCCTTTATTCCCTGTTACCCTCAAAGGTGGTTTCCGGTCTTGTGGGTTTGCGGTTAAGACCATACCGCTTGCTTCTTGACGTATTATAATTATTTAGATGCGAGGCATAAATTGACCATGGAGTAAAGAAATAATTAACAATAGGAATGTCACTCTCTACTTAGAAAGAAAGAAAGAAAATAGACACATTTAATTGCGTAATTGAATTTAATTGCGTAGGTACTTCAGGAGACCTATACCTACTCATATTATCTTTACATCTGTATTTTTACAAGACGTACCTACGGCCCGGTTCACAGGTTCCAAATAAAGTTCTAGATAAAAATCTAGCAGATGACGTCATAGAAAGTTTTTAATTTTAACTACTTTTCTACGGCATTATCTGTCAGATAGCTCAAAATCAAAATCAAAAAGCATTTATTCAAAGTAGGCTGAAAATCAGCACTTTTTGAAGGTCAAGTTTACAAAAGACAGCCCCAAAAACGCCCGCCCTTCACCACTTCCTATGTGTTTTGGCTGGGAAGAAGAAATGGTGGAACAAACTCCCCAGCAAGCTAAACTATAGCTAACTAAACTTTATCTGAAACCTATGAAAATGGCCGTTACTCATATTATCTTTACATGTTGTATTTTTATAAGATTTAGTGCCAGGTTCAGAGGTTCTAGATAGGTAGCTATCTAGAACTTTATCTGGGACCTCTGAAACTAGTCCTTAATTTTCATAAAGTAAAGTAAGAAATAACATTGAATTATCAGGAAGATACAATGTCTTTTAATGACATCCTATTCTTCTTATGACATGTAGAATGTAAACCATTCCTTACAAGAAACGAATCAATTTCTTATTTCATTAATTCAGAAATCAGAAGCCATATATAGCCAGGATACCCACAAAATTATTCTTCTCACATTTAACAAGATCAATCTTTATTTAAACAAACTCATTACCGATGCTACTTATACTCTTTAAACCCATATGTCACTGGCTACTGCACTTGTGAGATTTCGAGTGAAATTTCACTTGGTATTTAAAAAGAAAGGCTTGATATCGAGAAAGCAGAAAAATACTCGAGTCATGTTTAAAAGGTTGAGGTTGAATACGATCGAGAGGTGCATACAAATATTTTGGGTTGCTGTATATGGTACATAATATGCTTAAACTGGGTATTATTTCGCATTTGAAAGTAATGTAAACTTGCTATTTTTTATGCTTGTCATACAAACTAGACTACAAGTGGTTTGGGTCTGTGGCTTACGTCCCTAGTAGTCGAGACACCTGTGGCCGACGCCCCCGGCAGGGTTTCACGTGCGTCTCCTGGGAACTACTCCGCGTACTTGGATAAAAGGTAGCGCATAACCTTCCGCGATAAATGGGCTATCGAACATTAAATTAATTTTTAAATTGTTCTATTAGTTCTTGAGCTTTCAAACAAATAACTTTTTAGTTTCATAAGATCTATTATTGTTCAAAGTAGTTCACCCAAAGTTAATAATACAATTATTATTCAAAAGTAGGTTAGGTACTAAGTATATCTGTCGGATAATTCTGAGCTTATCTTTAGACATTTACTAGTGAAAAGGGTTGACATCCAAAAAGCTATTCTTGATTCTTATTATATCAACACAAATATTAACTTCGTTCAAATCAAAAGCTAACTGACTCCGTAAGCGAACGGACGTTGCTTCAATTGAAAAAAAAAACAACAGCAGGCAATTATTCAATATGTCTGCCTACACAGACAGCATACAATTATTAATTATTGTAACACTGAATGTAACATTGCCATAGTACACTTCACCATCGATCATTACTGCAGCAAAAAGTTACGTCAACGGGTTTTTTTTTTTCTCAGCGGCCAGTGTGCCAATTTGTAGATAATCGTGAACCTCTACACTGCAATTGTGAGATTGCGTATGAGCATATCAAGTGTGGGAGGGAATAACAGAAGGTACATTTTGTATGGAGGTTTTATTGTAGAGTGTAATGTTTTGAATCAAAACAGTGAAAGAATGTCTGAAAATAATTTAATAGTAAAAATTACAATGAATTGCGCAATTTTCAGGTGGTCTATGAATAACACAAAGGTTAAGAATAGGTAAAGAAGGTTTTAGTGAACAGCATTCTTGTAGTCGTAATTAAGTAAAAAATGCACTCTTGCTATAGAAACAGTTTATAAAGTAAATTGGAAAATCCTGGACATTTTAGATTTTTATCTTCACTCTCTTTCCATCGCTTCGGGTAAAATTAAACTCATTTTGACTTTCACAAAACTGACGAAAGATTTATAAGTAAACCTTCTGATTTGTCTACAGTACCTATCTAAAACTGTTGATAAAATGTGTGAAATATCTGACTCACGTGCGAAGTATTTGAAAATGCATCTAAATGCATTTACTTAGTCTCGTTAGCATTTCGCGAGGTCGCAACTTTTTGGGAAAGAAAGGCTGCGTTTTTTTTTCAATTCGAAGGTCAGTTGGGTGAAGGTTAACATTTGGAACCTACATGTTAAGATGGTGAATGTAAGGACATTACCGCTTTCCAGATTTTTATAAGTCGAACTAGAATTACTTTTCTTTCGCGGTGCGGTGCAGCGAGAGGGAGCGTCAGACTTAAACCCACCATGTTCCTTTTTGAGCATTTTGTGTACCAGGGCCGCGGTAACTCTTTCGAACAATCTCGCAGCCCTTGCAGGAATTAGAATTACTTGGGGTCGAAATTATGTCATATTGTTGTTCTTTCTACTTCTGTCATATCAAGTATACTTGGCCTGGGTGCTTCACATTAATTACCGAGAGCAGAAGATGCTCCATAAAAGTGTTGAATGCTAATGTAAAGTGTATCTAAAGAGCAGTACTTAAAGCCCATATTCGCATAACATTACCTATTTTTGCCGGGTGTGAGCAGTCGTATATAACTGAGGTGACCTTTACTTTTTATTCAAGATACTTAGGTACTCGAAAATAGGTCTACCAAATGCAAAAGATATTTAAATATAAATTATTATAAGATGTATATTTATTATGGTTCAGAAGAGGCGTAATTATGCAATGTCGAGTCAATTTTATGATGTACGTACGTCATGTCATGTCTATCTTCGAAACATGGCCTCCAGGCGAAGCCGAATGATTACCTATACAAATGTGTACATTCAATTTATTATAATTAGTTTGTTTAACTAATTGGAGTCTTTAAAATAATATTATCTGGTTTACTAAATTCCGTTTTGTGCTCAATAATGTGTTACTTAAAATATATTGAAAACCATCCGAAATTAGTTTCTGAAAATATTTTTCCTCAACTGGAAATTATATAAGCTAAGAATAGACAGTGGTTATAAAAACACAGGAAAAAAATAGGTTTCTGGCTATAGAAAAAATCTGTGTTTCAAAAGGCACGCTGATTTGGTGGGTCCTGTAATTTGAACATAATATCTACATAAAGTATAGGAGTCGCAAAAGCTTTTTACTAAACAACTTAAATTCATATGTGTGTTTTATCATGACATCTATCATTCATCCAAGACGTGCCCTTTCAAATTCAGCTTTTAGCCTTTCATCCATAATTACATACTTGTCAACAATACAATAACACAAGGTCCCATCTTTTGAATACCTATAGAATTTGTTATTTTTAGTGAGGCCTAAAAGTCATGACCTTTGATACACTTGAGAGCAAATTGCCAGGGTCAGTTATAAAAAACGCCCACGCAATGAATTGTGTATAAAGTGCGAATTATGTAGAGAATTATTTAAAATTTATTTGTTGCATTAGTTATGTAAAAATACACGTGACTGCCGATAATCATGAACGCATCTTGTTTAAGTGTTTTCTCAGGATTATTTTACGCGAGATAATTTCATAGTATTCTACTTTTTATATTGAATCTAGAGTATTATACTGAGGGCCAGAGCCTGCCGGAGCTGCGGGTTGTTCGAAAGAGTAACCGCGGCCCTGGTACACAAATGGCTCCCGAAGCAACACGGTGGGTTTTAGTCAGTAAAAGTCTGACACTCCCTCACAAAAAAGAGTAGATATTGTACTGGAGCATGATCATCCTATAGTTCGACAACTATCATTTAATTTTAATCCATTTTCATTATGAAGAATCATTATCATGCCTACTATCATTGTATTTTTGAGGTTTAATATGTTTTTTGCAACTGACCCGGATATATTGACCTCAAGTGTAGACTGACCAGTGAAGTGAAGGATAAGCATAGAGTACTCAACTGCTTTAGTGAAAGGTGAACACAAGATTACATCTCCGAACGAATGGTGATTGAATACTAATCCTTTCCGGTAAAGAAAGTGAACTGAGATGAGCTCGGTGCAACACAATCGATGTGAATTTTACCGTAGCGAGAGCTTCGTTTTTGAGGTCATAGGTCATTTAGTTGTTACACAAAGATTTCTGAAAGCAGCTATGTCTGTTACGCTGTCGCTCTTAAATAACTAGAAAAAATTATTGAGGTATTTAGGAATAGATTACTTGCCCACAAGGGAGAAGGGGAGGTTGTGAGGGGCCTGCTGTAAAGCGGGCAGTTGCCGGTGCCTGGACGCTATGGGCTCCCAGGAACGATTGTACCGAGGAGTCCCACAGGAGTCCCAGGGATGCGTAGTTGTCATTTCCTCCCAGTGATAAAAAAAAGGAATAGATTACTTGTCCTCTGATACCTTTTATAAAATTTGATAAGATTAAAAAAAACTATGGCGCTATCTTTCAGATAACTATTTAGAACTTTATCTGGAACTTGTCAAATTATGGCCATTAATCTAAGATCAGAAGAAGGATAAGGAAAGCGGACCCCGTCACGAGACGGGACAAACGCTAGGAAGAAGAAGAAGAAGAAGAATCTAAGATCAGAAGAATATGCTTTTGTTTATATTTTCTTGACTTATTTTACTTCTAATACGCTCTGCTAATGCTGTTCTAAGTTATTCAACACAAATCCTATATTTATCTATCTAACGTGGAAATCGGAGCTTACGTGATTGAGTGTCATCTTGATCGCGTATTGAACTAAAGATTAAGTACTACATTTTAGCGTTTATTATTCATCAAACCTCGATCGGATAGGAATAACGCTGACCACAGACCCGGCGTTTCCAAATCCCGGCGTTTGAAGTGTCATTTCATGTGATAAGAACAGCTACTAAACTAAAAAGGGGTCAGTCAATTTCGATGAAACGTGTCTAAGAACCACTTCTGGCTAACCTGGTTTTTATTACTAAAAAACCGCAACCAAATCGGTCAAGTTTTAGACAAACAGATACATTGATATAGTGGTAAAACTTTCTACACCCCTTTTTGCGTTGGAGGTTAAATATCATTTATTCATTAGCCTTTTTTATCATCCCACAGAGAATATTGAGCGTAATCACCACGCTTGCTCAATGCGGGTTGATGATTTCAGACTTTACAGTCCAGGTTTCCTCGAGATGTTTTCCTTCACCATTAAAAGCCCATTGATTACTCAGAATACTAGAAAAGTACATACAAAACTTAGAAAAGTTGCATCGGTACTTACCTGATCTGGAATCGAACCCACACACTCATACTTGAGAGGTTTGTGCCTTACCCACTAGGCCACAACAACTTATTATTACCACGACTATTATAATTAAGAGGTTAAATAGCACAGCATTTAAATTCAGATTAGATTTTTCATGAAAAATCCAAACTGAGTAGTACTTTAGTATATCCAAAATTGCCATCAAATTCCTAAGTTCACTTATGTAGGTATATTTAGAGTATAAACAGTTCATTTATTTGCCTAAGGATATTGATTTTGGTGTCAACAAAGCTTGGGGTTTGATTTCCTTGCCCCTGTCGATACCAGATGCCTCATTTAGCGCATATTCAAAGCAATTTCCTCTACAAATGGTCGCTTTAATACGAAACGGAAAATTTCTTTCGAGGTTTTTTTTGACTTGGTAAGGATATTATTATAGCATTGACGTAAATAAATAAATTATACAGTGAAATAGTTATTTAAACATTTGGAGGTTAAATATAGCCTTCGTTTTTATAAAAATACGCCAACATTAATCTAAAATGTGGTTAAAATTAACTTGAAATTTTGATACTTACTGTATCATTAAATACTAGATTTTACAGTTATAGTTCACTAGAGGTCCTTCAATATAAAACTATTGGACCAATGTTTTCATCAGGAACTAATCCATAATAAATACAGACCAAAAAGAGAGACAGACAGATCTGATTAATTACAATATAAAATATAATATAAAATATATATAATGTGTCAACAATACATACAACTTGCATATGTAGCATAACATCAATACTACTTACATATACTTATGCCAATATGGCGAATTAGAATACTCATATTTGTGTCTAAATTGTTACGAATTTCAATAAACTGATGATTAGGTTATACATATTGTGTATATGGTGCTTATGTACAAATTTAAATTCATTCAAGTAGATTATTTTTTGTATTTTTTTTTATCAATCAGATAAATATAATTCAAGGAATTTTTTTTTACTTCAACTTAAAAATAAATACTGTCGTAAACATTCACCATAAATCAAATAAATACTATATTTCTGTTTCTAACAAATGACAGTGAAAGCCAGTATTATATTAATGCTTAAGTGCCTGTCAAATTCGCGAACCTACTTCGTACCTAAGCACCTGCGGTAAATAGTTAAATAATGCCTTTCTTTTTTGGTTCGTTAGCTAATAATCTAGACAGTTTCTAGGTCAGACAGATTCACTCAGGAAACTAATGATTATTGACTTATGGGTTTCCAGTGTTAAAACGAGATTTGAAGTGCCAAACTTTTTGGAATGCGTTTGATATTCATCAGTTACTTGTGAGATGACGGCAAATAGAAGAGAATGGAAGAAGAAAACATGCTGCGCCGACCCCAAATAGATTGGGATAAGGGCAGGGAGATGATGATGATGATGATGATTCATCAGTGTACTAATAAAAATATTATATTTTTGAGTGATTTAATTTAAATAACTAGCTCTTTCTCGCGGTGTCAATCGCGCCGCATAGAATATGGCCAATGTCATCCAGGGTTAATGTAAGTATAATATTTTTGGGGTAATTTTAGTAGTAATTTCCGAGCTTTTAAGGTAAAAGCTTTGCAAAAAAGACAAATTACTAAATGAATGCGAAAATTGGTACACATTTTTTCGGGAAATAAAAACGAAAAAAAAATCGCAAAATCATCTGCAAACGACAATACAAAATTACTTTTCGACAAAACACGAAAACCAACAAATGGAATGATCCAATGTTGCTGATTTGAAAACATAACTTCGAAAGATTAATTAAGTTTGTAAACTTACCCGATAACTTGTTGCTGTAACAGGAAAATTTAACATTTCTATGGAGAAA
>NWSH02000525.1:13048622-13064985 GCA_002382865.2 Heliothis virescens | reverse complement strand
AAATACTGTCGTAAACATTCACCATAAATCAAATAAATACTATATTTCTGTTTCTAACAAATGACAGTGAAAGCCAGTATTATATTAATGCTTAAGTGCCTGTCAAATTCGCGAACCTACTTCGTACCTAAGCACCTGCGGTAAGTAGTCAAATAATGCCTTTCTTTTTTGGTTCGTTAGCTAATAATCTAGACAGTTTCTAGGTCAGACAGATTCACTCAGGAAACTAATGATTATTGACTTATGGGTTTCCAGTGTTAAAACGAGATTTGAAGTGCCAAACTTTTTGGAATGCGTTTGATATTCATCAGTTACTTGTGAGATGACGGCAAATAGAAGAGAATGGAAGAAGAAAACATGCTGCGCCGACCCCAAATAGATTGGGATAAGGGCAGGGAGATGATGATGATGATGATGATTCATCAGTGTACTAATAAAAATATTATATTTTTGAGTGATTTAATTTAAATAACTAGCTCTTTCTCGCGGTGTCAATCGCGCCGCATAGAATATGGCCAATGTCATCCAGGGTTAATGTAAGTATAATATTTTTGGGGTAATTTTAGTAGTAATTTCCGAGCTTTTAAGGTAAAAGCTTTGCAAAAAAGACAAATTACTAAATGAATGCGAAAATTGGTACACATTTTTTCGGGAAATAAAAACGAAAAAAAAATCGCAAAATCATCTGCAAACGACAATACAAAATTACTTTTCGACAAAACACGAAAACCAACAAATGGAATGATCCAATGTTGCTGATTTGAAAACATAACTTCGAAAGATTAATTAAGTTTGTAAACTTACCCGATAACTTGTTGCTGTAACAGGAAAATTTAACATTTCTATGGAGAAATAGGTTTTGAATTTTATTATTCAGAGGTATTCAAACGGATTTATTTTGAAGATTATTTTTAGAGGTAAGTAATATATTTTGTAAGTAGCAAAATACTCAATTATTTTACGTACTAGCACATTTTTTTGTGTACCAGTACTGGTAAGATATTTCAGGAGGTTTAATGGCTTCCTAACCGATTGCCGGCCACAGCGGCTGTTCTCATATAAGGAGATCAGCCAGCTGCGCAGGACATATCATAGTGCACAAGCATTTGCGCAGATACAGGTGCACTCCCTATTCCCTCACTCTCATAACCCGATGTTCGAACCGGAGAGAGATCAGGCGCAGGACCGACATTAACGCGCTGTCCGATGCATGGGTGTATCAATCACCAACTTCTAACTCCAGGCTGCTNAAGCTATTCGAATAGATTTATTTTGAAGATTATTGTTAGAGGTGAGTAATTTTTGTAAGTAGCAAAATACTCAATTATTTTATGTACCTACACATTTTTTTTGTGTACCAGTACTGGTAAGACATGTCAGGAAGTTTAATGGCGTCCTAGCCGATTGTCGGCCACAGCGGCTGTTCTCATATAAGGAGATCAGCCAGCTGCGCAGGACATATTATAGTGCACAAGTATTTGCGCAGATACAGGTGCACTCCCTATTCCCACACTCTCATAACCCGATGGGACGGCAATCCGACACAACCGGAGGGAGATCAGGCGCAGGACCGACATTAACGTGCTCTCCGATGCACGGGTGTATCAATCACCAACTTCCAACTCCGGGCTGCTTTGTGAAAGTTTCTAAAACCCACAAAGCGATTTCNGAGGTATTCAAACGGATTTATTTTGAAGATTATTTTTAGAGGTAAGTAATATATTTTGTAAGTAGCAAAATACTCAATTATTTTACGTACTAGCACATTTTTTTGTGTACCAGTACTGGTAAGATATTTCAGGAGGTTTAATGGCTTCCTAACCGATTGCCGGCCACAGCGGCTGTTCTCATATAAGGAGATCAGCCAGCTGCGCAGGACATATCATAGTGCACAAGCATTTGCGCAGATACAGGTGCACTCCCTATTCCCTCACTCTCATAACCCGATGTTCGAACCGGAGAGAGATCAGGCGCAGGACCGACATTAACGCGCTGTCCGATGCATGGGTGTATCAATCACCAACTTCTAACTCCAGGCTGCTTTGTGAAAGTTTCGAAAACCCACAAAACGATTTCGGCCCGTCCCGGGAATCGAACCTGAGACCTCGTGCACTGCAGTCGCCTATGCTACAACTAGACCAACGAGGCAGCTACTTTCAAGAGGTACTTATGCTTTCTCTACCAAAAGTTATCATGCATCTTTTATATAGAGTTTCAGTTAGTTAAAAAAAATGGCTACTGTAGGCACACTGTAGGTACTTACCTTTTTCTCCACAGGTACAAAAAAAACCTATAAATCAATAAAGTGACCAACTTTCACGACATAGAAGTTTTATAAAGAAACTTCTCCTTAATCCAACCTTATGTTCGTGATATATATCTAAGNAGCTTTGTGAAAGTTTCAAAAACCCACAAAACGATCTCGGCCCGTCCCGGGAATCGAACTCGAGACCTTGTACACTGCAGTCGCCTATGCTACAACTAGACCTACGAGGCAGCTACTTTCAAGAGGTACTTATGCATTCTCTACCAAAAGTTATCATGCATCTTTTACATAGAGTTTTAGTAAGTTAAAAAAAAATGGCTACTGTAGGTACACTGTAGGTACCTTTTTCTCCACGGGTACAAAAAAACCTATAAATCAATAAAGTGACCAACTTTCACAACATAGAAGTTTTATAAAGAAACTTCTCCTTAATCCAACCTTATGTTCGTGATATATATCTAAGTACCTATAGTATATACCAAACCTTTCAATCTATCAGACAACTTCGGAAGTTGAAAGTACATACATCTATTAAGTATAGTGAGTGACAATCGAAGATAGATGATAAATAAACTTAGGTAATGGAACTGCGGAAAGGAAGTAAGTATTTGCAACGCCTCAAAAACCAATACTTACATACAGAACTTTTACGTTACTGAGTGACGGACAGACAACGCACTGACAAAACTACTGAGCGTAGAAAGATTAAAGTTGGTATGAAGATTTCTTAGGTAGTGTAAAGGAGCACTGAAAAAGGATTTCCCGAAATTCCTATGGGAATGGGAAAAAACTGGGTTTTATATTTTGGGTCAAGCTACTGGCAGAAGCTAGTTTAGTATATTGTTATTTAAAACACCTGTTATACATTAAAAAGCCAGTTGCAATTTTAAATAATCGAATATTTTCTTAGCTAAACCCGATCAACATCTAAGTCTAACATGCTTTTCGAATCATACCTGCCGAATGATAAAGACAGCTACATTCAACAGATTAACACGGATTTCTGTAGGAAAATACATAGGTGGGATCGGTCACTGTGTAAGTGTCTAACACTCCCTTTTGGCCTTTATCCTACAATGCGATGGGGAATCATTTGAAGATATCAACAACAACAAAATACATCTAATTTTAAAACATCTCAAAATTCGTCCAAGTTCATTAAAATAGAGTGACAAGACAAGCCTAAATATTTTCATAATTACAAATTCATCATCGTTTGTTGATCATAATTGAGTTCCTTGACCTTGTTTGGCGGATTGAATATTATTATCTTAGAGCACGTCATCTGCGAACTTAATTTTACTTTCAAGACGTTGAAGTAATTACAGGGTCCTTTTACATTACAAATTAACCGTAATTAAAAATTTAAGACTGTTTGTTGCCTGCGGTTTCTTACTGGTTTTGGTAAGTTATTTATGGAATGGATAGATGGAATTGGACTTCGG
This sequence comes from Heliothis virescens, assembly GCA_002382865.2. Taxonomy (NCBI): domain Eukaryota; kingdom Metazoa; phylum Arthropoda; class Insecta; order Lepidoptera; family Noctuidae; genus Heliothis; species Heliothis virescens. Next base: position 13,061,274 of record NWSH02000525.1, on the reverse strand, counting down.
GCGGTCGAAGTAATTGGTGTAACTAACCAAAACGATTAGACCGATCTGATATTAAATCGTTTTAGTTATTGTGTTTCCTTAATAAATAGGTCTACATAATATATAGCTTTACAATTCTACTGGCCAATTTCACAGGTTCCGGATAAAGTTCTACATTAATGAATCTGTTATAAATGTTTTTAAGCTTACTTTTCTATGGCAGTATCGGCCGAATGTTCGAATGTTTCTTACTACGAAATTTATTTTAAATCGTTTGGTCGGTTCGGTTGTGACTCGTTCCCACCGAGGGCGTACGATACAACAACTGTCAAAATGAACATTATTTTGACAGTTTTTGTATCGTAAGCCCTCACTAATATGAGAGCCAAATCGAACTATTTTCGTAGTAGAACAACAATACAAAGTTCGGTCGTATGTCGGTCGGTCCCGAACAATTGGTAGTATCATTTCAGAGTAGACTCCCAGTTGCTGATATATGAAATCTTTAGACAATAAAGTTTTTATACATTGGATTTAGTGACATTTGCACGCTACCATTAGGTATTAATTAAGTTATCCATGTCTGTAAAAGATACGCGTAGTAAAACAACGCGTCGTCGCGCGTCACATCACAGCTGACCGTAGCACGTATATTATATACCACACGCATATGAGAAAACACAGCAATTAACAAATTAATTATACCAGATAAGATACACACGCGATAATCGTGATATCGTTAAACATGTAGGGTGTACAACGACCTTGTATTTACGTAATACGGAACGTGTTTCGGTCAAGTGCAAGGTAAGAAAGATGCGTATAACGGTAAAGAAACAAATGATCTTGAGGATGAACGTAATTTACGGTCCTTTTTGGGTAAAGTTCTCGAAATTTTAAATTGAAAAAGAAGTATGTGGTAAATATAGTAAGGATTTACGATCGTTTTATAGGTAAGATATACGTAGAGGAAGAGGACGACCAAAAGGTGGATAGATTGTGTGAAAGACGATACGGCTGCAAAGAGTGAGAGACTTGTAAGATGACGTCAGTTAGAAAGGTATGGAAGAAGACGTGCTGCACCGACCCAACATTATAAGTTAGGCTAAGGGAATGATAACAAAGTCAGCTGTTTTGTATAAAGTTTATTTAAGGTTACTCTAAATCTGCAATATAGTTAAGCACGTAGAAAAACTAAAAACAAAATTTATAATGTCAGGTTCCAACACCAGCACAATGCTGCATTGGTCAAATTGAATAAGACATTCATTCTGAAACTGCAACATCATTGTAAAAGTTACATAAAATAAGATGTACCGCAACAAATTCAAACATCCAGCTTCACCAGTCACTAAAACTAAACAAAAATTACACAACAGACAAAAGCCGTAACATCTAGATTAGCCCAAACTCGTGAGATTTGACGTTGATAATCAAGAAATTCTGTGCCATCATCATTTTGATAGACAATCTTGATAGCTCAAGTGATGTTGGCGAAATGTTTCGCAAATCTGATAATGAATCTGTTAATGGTACAAGCTGTGAGTCATCTAAGTTTGATCGTCTAAACTGGAGCAGAAATCAGATTGATATCTTTCTCAAGGACTGGAAGTGGCTAGAAAGTGTAATTGCGTGTAACCTTGTGTGTCTATGTTATTGCAAGGAAATCCTGATTAGTTACGTGTCTTAAACTTAGTTATTTGGCAACTTCTTGATGGTCATCCTTTATGATCGGTACAAGATTTCTATATCTATCTATACTTATAATAGATCTGTAGAGAGGTCAATTTTGTACATAAAATATATTTTCAAAATAACCACCAGGGGGTGATCAGGAGGTACAATCAGTAGAATTTTTGTCTGTCTGTCTGTATAACCGTTATAGAAACAAAAACTACTCGATGGATTTTAACGAAAAATGGTACAATTATTATTCATACTCCTGAGCAGGTTATAGTATACAATCAATAGGAGCAGAGCAGTGAAGGGAAAAGTTCGGGAAACGGGAGAAATTATGACAACCCTTTGTCGCTAGCATAAGCGACATGATCCGCGTACGAAGTCGCTGGCAGAAGCTAGTTTATAATAACAGCAGATGTGCCTATCACAGGAACTGATTTGAATAAATCTTTAGTGTTAGCCCATTTATCAAGAGAAGCTATAGGCTACTTTTTATCCAGGCGCGTGAAAGCTAGTTATGAGTCTTGGTTTATTTCCAAAGCAGTTCAAGTAAACTTTTCAGTACATCAATTTCATATCTCCTATTCCAAATCGTATCAGAAATAAGGCCCTCAAAACTCCTTTGAAAGGATAAGTAGGTCGTATTGCCTAAGGGAATATGTTAGGAATATATGGATACTTGGTTTTATAACTTAGATTCGGCAATATATTTGGAAACAACACGATAGTGAAATCAATAAGCTTGTGTTATAAGGCTAAGTGTAGGAGGATATCGGATTTACTTGGAAATGGAAATGAAATTGCTCTCATAAGTCATAGCGACGACAATGGCATGTATCATTTCGGTGATACATCTCTGTCTGGATTGGAGTCACTAGACTATGACCCTACAATGACATCGTTTCGCTATTTATTTTAAGAGTCTATCACGATATGTATGTAAAAAAGGGGTGAAACACGTTTGATGTATAAATATTCAGAAGATAAGAGACAGAAAAAATATAACTCTAGGCCATTTCAGATATTTTTGTAACATTGGGGGCTCGAATTTTAGATTAATTGGGTGCAGCTGAATACAAAAGTTTTACATGGAGCAACTGTCTATCTTATTAGACCGGCTAAGCAGTAAACTGCCTCTTGACTGTTGACTCTTGACTGTCCAGCCAGCTACCCGGACAGCAAGATAGACACCCTTTGGTAAAACTAGTTGTTAGACTTTCTGGCTTTAAATTACCCGTAACGATTGCCTTCCAAAACCCAACAGGTACTTCACATATAAAATTAAAATCTTTGACGCTCGTTAGCAGACTTAAATACTAACAATAGGTCAATTCATTAATTCAGCATAATTTTCTTCATTGAATATCAAAATTCGTACTTCTTTACATTAATACCAAAATCATTATTCACAAAGGTATTTAAAGCACCAATTAAACGTTAGTACTTTCGAGTGTTTTACCATTAAATACCCAAGTTTGAACCAAACGGAGTTATTAATTTTACGCTACGTAAGAACCTATTGAAATTAAGTAAGGGGCTGTTCAGTTATTTTTGGTAGATTGTAGCAATTTCTTGCTAATCGGCCACAAGGTAGCCTCGATATTTTGTTTGATTAGTCTACTTGAGCATTGAAGGTTTGTCAGCTAAAAGTATATTGCTTGTGTTACAAAATATTATGTACGTTTTGAGATGTGCTAATAAATGGTCGCCCTTTCGTAGTCTGACCGTGGATGGTGCATCTTAACCTACATATGCGATCTGTATGTCTAACCACACGCCTCCCCTAGTATATTATAAATATTTTCAATTGTGCTACTACCATTTGATAAATGAATTGCTTAGATCCAGATAGGCAGTCACTTCATGTATGTGGTAAGACGGGAAGCCAACTTTACATAGTAGGAAAATGGCACAGCAGATGGTAATGAATGATATTAAGAATTTAGTTTCGGGGTGGAAACGAGATCATCCGTCGCAAATGAGGGACTGCCTTTTTTTGTTATAAAGAAAAAAATATCTTTAAGTTTAAGCTATCTTACGTCCTGATCTATATATTACTATAATCTTCTATACTGTTATCTTCCTTGCTAATCGTTATAGCACAAGTTTAAGAATCCAATCCTTGAAAGTCAAATGCACAACATCGAAAAATATTGCAACACCATATAATTAAAGCATTTGTTTAGAAAATAAATCCATTCGAGTCGTTACAAAATCTTATGAAACGTCCGGCAATATGTTATTGGTTAATGTACACTTGTATGTAAAAATTGACAGCTGTGAACTACCGATGGCTGCACAATAAATTATAAGATAAATTCAGGTAGCAAAAATGTATAATTTATCTAGCTTTTTTCACAAGAGCTGTAGTCACTAGGTATGTTTTCTTCGTTTCGTGTAGGTAATATCTCGATAGTATTTCACAAAGAGGTTGGCTGTGGTTACTGTATTGCGGAGTTTTTTGCCTGTTTTGCATGCTAGGTCCGACGACACTTATTAACTTCACCTTTATTATTCATGAGACGGCTAAAGGAACGCTTCTGTTTTTCAAGAGCAACTAGAAATGAGCGTAGTAGCAGTCCCACTGGTCACTGATAGTACGTAGTACAGTCTGCCCCAAAAGTCGCTGAACACATACAAACCAAAACGTTAAAAGGTATTCGATTCTTGTTCAGCTACTTTTGGACTTTTAGAAGGTTACGTCAGTCGATGCTACATTGTTCACTTTTGGATTTTTTTATGTGTTCACCTACTTTTGGGTCTTACTACATATATACACACGTAAAAGCGAATATTTAAATTCTATAAAAAGTGACGAAGTCGAACTCCTTGGAGTCATCAGAGCGCAAGTCTCAAGGGTACTCATCCTGGGAAATCAAAAGGTCTGTCCCATTTTATGATTGAACCCGAAAATTTTCTTCTAAATATAATTTTCTTGCTGTGAGGCTTACGCGACGTATTTGCCAGTCACGTAAGAAAAAGGACCATATAGCAACAACCAAGACATTTCTCTGGTTATGTTGGATTTGATTTATGTGGGTATTAAAAACTCAGCCTGTACCCTGGAACTTGGCAGTTTTACGCCCCCGAGCCTGGGAGAACGCGTATTGCGGGGTGTCTCCGATCCGACGTTGCTACAAGTCCACTTCAGAGGCCGTCAAGCGGGTTTGGGAAAATTCTACTCTGACACTGGCAATCTTAAAACTCGTTTGTTAAGAAGAAGAAGACAGAAATCAGATAAGAGAAATTTTATCTACCTTCAACATACGTCAACTGTGTCTTGGCTGTCGGTAAAATGAGGTATTCCTCAAAACGCTCCTGTTTTGAACCGCACCAATGAAACGCTGCTATAATTATTCCACGAACCGATAGATTTAGATAGCATCTTCTCTCTAATCAAAAGATAGCGATAGGAGCATTTCGAGGAATGAAATTTTAATATTTTTATTTTTATCGGAAACGCTCCTGTAAGGAGCGGTTCGAGGAATAAGTATAGGATCGTTTCATTGGTGCGGTTCAAAACAGGAGCGTTTTAAGGAATACCTCGGTAAAATACACAGTCAATGTCCAAATTACCAAACCATTATTTATTTCTGTCAAATAAGTGATGTCTGGCGTCATTGGGATTGCACTCTATAATTAAAAGATGCAATCACGATAGTTTAAATTAATTAACATTAGTTACATTTGGCATTTGAATCTTCACCTAAATGCTGGTCGGCTGGCACCTTATAAAACCAAGTTTAAGTTGTCAATTATTTGCTGTTGAACACTGTTGAAGGTATACGCGCAGCTCCGCTATAAGAACCAAGCGATATCGGAAAATTTGCTGGTATCAAAACGCTGTTATCATCTGCCTAGCCTTTTCCCAACTATGTTTGGGTCGGCTTCCAGTCTAACAGGAGGCAGCTGAGAACCATCTCCACAACGCAATCACCAGGGCAACCTGATATCTGTGGGGCTTGCCGTGCTCTCCCCACTCAGGCGAGGTCGGAGTGCCGCTGGGTATTTTTAGTGGGTATACCGGGAACGACTGTACCGGGGAGTCCCACATACCCCTCTCCCGTCCGACGGGAAGGGGATGCGTAATTGCCATTTTTTCCCAGCGACAAAAAAAAATAAAAAAGGGCAACCTGATACCCCTTGGTAAAACTGAAAAAGGCCGTTATAAATTTCAGAAATAAACGTTCATAAAGTAAATCGAGTTTAAGCGCGAACTAAGTTTAAGTTAACCGTGATTTGTTAAATCGGCCCTAATGGTCTTACACCATTTGCTACGGTTAATATGGTGGCCATCCATCCTGATCTGTATCTTCAGACATGTCGAAATTCACTTGATTTATAATATGTGCAATGTGTGTTATTAGTACTAGTATAGTGAAGAAACTGCTTGACATATCAAGATAAAACTTTCTACTGGTCTACACCAGATTATTTATTATTTTTCTATTTATTACAAGAAGGTAGGTACAGACGACAGCAGGTCACGGTAAAAGAATCTGTCAAATTTTACCAATTTTACCTTCCACTATTGTGATAAGGTTGAAAATCTATTGCAGAAATTTGACAGATTGTGGTAATATGATGAGCGGTCGTCTGTACTCCAATAGCTTCTGTATATAAATTAACAAATAGAGTAGGTAGATACGAGTAAAGGGCTTACACAGTTGCCAGCGACAGGTAAACCAACCAAATCCTATACTACCTCATTATCTTCATCATCAACCCTTTTTATCGTCCCACTGCTGGGTACAGGCCTCCTCTCACACAGAGAAGGATTGAACGATAAACACCACGCCTGCTCAATGCGCGTTGGTGATTTCAGATTTTACAGTCCAGGTTTCCTCGAGATGTTTTCCTGCATCTTTTAATCAGTGTTTGGTGTCCAAGAGCTATAGCAAGTATCTTCAAAATATATCCAGTAGTTTCTTCGTGAAAAAAGAATGTCAAAGCCACTTTCATATTCATATATATTTTTAACTAGCTTTTACCCGCGACTTCGTTCGCGTGGAATAGTGACTTCCTCCTAGCTCGACATTTATAGTACGAAATTGAACAATAGATGGCGCTGTATGTCCGGAATAAATTTATTTTTTATTTTTATTTTTTGAAATAAAAACTATCCTATGACCTTTCTCAAGTTCCAAACTATGTCTGTACCAAATTTCACACAAATCGGTTCAGTAGTTTAGGCGTGAAGAAAAGACAGACAGACAGACAGACAGAGTTACTTTCGCATTTATAATATTAGTTTGGATTGTTATGTAAAATCGAGATTTGCTAAATGAATATTGATGATAATTACTTTAGATATTAAAATAGATTTATGAAGAGTTCATCCATTAGCGCTAATCGTGTTATGATAAAGGCTGCACAAGATTATTACTGACATTATAATCTGTCTGGCAGTTAGTTTAGATAGGAAATTGCGAGATTGTGTGTGGCTTTAAAACTAGCGACTTTGAAAGTAAAATTGTATTAATCTACTTTCACATCAGAAAAATAAGGGTAGTTTATACATTTAATTAAAACTATAAAGTAAACCTAAACAAATAACACAATTAAATAACATAAAATATTTTAATTTTTTGCTTGAAAATTGCATTTTTTTATCTTAATTCTATGCTGTAGATTTTCCAAAATACTTATTTCGGAAAAGTCGTTCTTTCATCTATGTCATCTTCATAATAAATATAATTATTGGCTTCTATAATCCCACAATTTTAATCTTTACACCTCAAAACTCCAAGAAATCGCTCCGCCTTTGAACTCGCTTGTTCTATAGCCCCAAAACTGGTGCTAAGATATTACATCAGATTATGATTGTGGGGCAGAGCTTTATGGAGTCATGGACTATTCTGATTTCTCATATAACAACACTTTACTGAACAACTTTATAAAATGCACGGATATTGCGAAAAAAATACTCGATTTCATAAAATACATAATTCTAGACTGCGGTTTTGTTTACCATGAAATATTTTGATTTCTATCATTTATCTATAGGTACTAATAATAATAAAGAGGAAACATTTTTCTGTTTGTTTGTACCCTAAAGTTTCCGAAGCTACTGGACCGATTTGAAAAATTCTTTCACTGTTGGGAAGCTAGACTATTGTCGAGTAACAAAGTGTATATTTTGTCCGGGTACGGGCAGTAGATCCCACGGGACACCGCGGGAAGCAGCTAGTTTAATATAAACTACGTATTGGTCCAGAGAGGTGTCGAAAAGGTTTTGTTATAGCAGAAAATTATGACATCATAATTATAAAACATCTATCGGTCTGTCTGTTCACGATAAGCCATTTTAGGTTATAGAGGAACTTGTTATAAATTTTATGCCCGTGCAAAGCTGAAGCGGGTCGCTGGCTTATTATCTCAATAATATTATATAGAGGAAAAATTTATTGTAAAGTAAGTTTGTTTGTAGGGGGTAATCTCTGGAAGTAAAGAACCGATTTTAAAAGTTCTTTCACTGGTAGAAAGCTCCATTATTCGTAAGTGCTATAGGCTATATTTTGTCCGGGTACAAGCAGTAATTCCTACGGGACGCGAGTGAAACCGCGGGAAAACGGCAAATTGTTCATATTTGATTTTATTGACCATCTGCATACATAACACTTTTCCATTGTTCAATTAACCAATTACATAAGAAAAATCGTTTGACAAGACAAAAGACTTAATAATCAAAACAAAGCAAAATACATTTGCTGTGACAAAAAAGAAATGATACAAAAATCTAATCGTATGTGAATATTTTCGTAGAAAGTGAATTCAAATGAACACAGACAGATAGTATCGACCGGGGAAGCGAACCTGTTACCTGTTACATCGAACAATGGGCCGATCGTTTCCGCTGAGCCAATTCTGATCTTTATCTATTATGTAATGTGTTCAACATGACTAGGGCTTTCAATACCGGTATTCCGGGATCCCGTAATACCGTGATCACGGATATAATATGGTCCTTTTTCAATACCGGTATTGACGGCCCAATACCGTGATATACCGGTATTACAAACATTAGATGTGAATTTATTTCTTTAAAATAATATTGTCCAAATGTAGACCGTCGCGTTCGCTACACTCATTTAATCGAACAGTTAAATTACTCATGACGGCTCTGCAGGTGGATTCAGTGATGACCGCCACTTTGTAATGGATATTTATTTACGTGGCCTCTGAGGTGAACATAAGCTAAATCCGAAAACAAGATGTCGGTAAACGTCAAAAACGCTCAAATGCCTGATTTACAACGTCAAACTTATTGGGTCAAGACATCTTGGGTCTTTAATTCTTGCACCAATAACATTTTGTAGGGCTGCAGCTTTAGGTCTTTAAGCAAAATGCGGTGGAATGACGAACTTTTAAAGCACCTGCGCTCTTCCAAATTCAAAGGTTTGGGTCATGGCAAATAGACTGGCTCACTGTCCACGTTTTCTACCATTGTCGACGCCCTTAGTCGCTCGGATTTTGGTGTTTCCACCGTTGTGCCGGTCCCTTCAAACTTTTATTTTCTAATAAGAGGAATGCTTGGCAGTTTGGCACATCATTAAAGTGGCTAAAATCTCGAATGCTACACAATCTTCCTCACGCTACAGTCACCGAATTACCGTTTTTGTAAAAGTCTTGTACGGATGACGTGCGGTCTGCTCCTGAAAAACGTTTTCAGGCATCTTTCGGCGCGATATCATGGTGGCATGGAGTGACCGGCTATCGCAGCCCCATGCAGAGCACGCCACAATAGTAGTGGTAATTCCCCTCTTTGAGGAGTGGTTCGGGAGGAGTCATGGCGCCTTCACCTTCCGCACGACGCTGGTCCTCACCGGACATGGTTGCTTCGGGAGGTACCAGCATCGCATTGGGTGGGAGGTGGTGCCCGGGAGACACCACTGCACAGATGGTCCAGAGGACACGGTGGAGCACACTCGAGGTCGAGGTGTGCCCTGCCACCGCCGTGTCCTCGTAGTGGTAATTGGCGGCGGCAACCTCTCGCGCCCAGCCCCGGTTCAAGCCATGATGCGGGATGAGAGGGTATGGGATGCCGTCCCCTCCTTCTGCGAAGCAGTTTTGCTAGAGAAGGAGGCGGCGGAGCGGCTGCGATTTCGCACCGGCCATCCCGGCCGTCGCGGTGGACCTGTTAGACACCCTGGGCCTGAGCTTTGGGTGGCTCATCGTCCTTCCGTCTCCTAGGAGTGGACAGGCCCGTGTCAGCGGCGTGCGTTGTTTCACGCGCTCCTCAGAGAGAGTCAGCAAACCCCTGCGGGGTCTAGGGCCAGAGCCTGTCGGGGCTGCGGGTTGTTCGAAAGTCGCGGCCCTGGCACACAAAAGTCTCTGAACACGGTGGGTTTTAGTCAGTAAAAGTCTAAGGGTCAATTCACGCGACGTGACGCTGCACGCAGATTTTACATAGAGCGACTCAAAATATACTTTATTCACTACACGAAACGATACACATTTAATTGTGAGAATTCAGATACGTTGCGCTGCACCTCGAGACGCCGCGCGACGCCACGCGGCGCAGCGCGACGCATCTTGACGCAGCGGTGACGCGCGGCGTGCAAGATCGGTGCTGCATCTCGCGATTTGCTTTGTTTTTAAGATACGTCTCGCGACGCCGCGACGCGTCGCGCGGCGCCGCGCGGCGTCGCGCTACATCAAAGCCGCGTCGCGTCGCGTCTCGTCTCGGTGTGAATTGACCCTAACACTCGCTGCACCAACAGCGGGAGGGGTCATTCTGATGATTTCACTTCGATAAAAAAAGGTATTTTTAAGAAATAAGGACGTTTAAGACCGATTAGAAACTAGAAAAGGTATTTTAATGGTTTTATTAATGTTCTAATTAAACTTGCATTCAATACCGGTATTAATACCGTGATCACGGTATTGACTTCCAATACCGGTATTAATACCGGTACTGAAAATATCCGGTATTTGAAAGCCCTAAACATGACGCGAACACACTTACACTCGTATATTTTTATATAATTAAATTATGTTCGTGTTCAACATTAAGTAAAAGGGATTCTACTTATACCTATTACTAGCTGTTTTTTCGCGGTTTCACCCGTGTCCCCTGTGAACTACTACCCGTACCCGGACAAAACATAACCTATATTACTCGGGGATAGCTTCCNACATGACGCGAACACACTTACACTCGTATATTTTTATATAATTAAATTATGTTCGTGTTCAACATTAAGTAAAAGGGATTCTACTTATACCTATTACTAGCTGTTTTTTCGCGGTTTCACCCGTGTCCCCTGTGAACTACTACCCGTACCCGGACAAAACATAACCTATATTACTCGGGGATAGCTTCCCAATGGTGAAACATTTTTTCAAATCAGTCCAGTAGTTTCGAAGCCTTTTACAAACAAACAAAAAAATGTTTCCGCTTTATTATATTGGTATAGATAAATGCGAAATTAACTTTGTCTGTTACGTTTACATGCCGAAACGACTGAACTGATTGTTTGTTGCACAGACAGTCCAGAACTAGAGCCTGCGAAAGGTCATAGGCTTCTTTTTACCCGGCTGCTAGAAGTGACGAAGGTAAAACCGTAAGAAACAACCAGTTTTCTTCTTGCTATAGAACATTAATTTAAATCCGCTTACTAGTTTTAGCTTGAAAGCGCTACATACAGACGGAGTACCTCTCAATTTTTTTATATTAGCAAGGGTCATATATAAATCCATCTCGCAAACAGATGACTTGTCCCTACATAGAAATTGTTTCAAAATAAACCCTATACCACTTTGAAAGTGAACATCATGTTGACTTTACGTAAGTGGGCGCGGTCCGTACATTCTAATGCTCGACATCAATATATCTTTTATGTATTACTATTTTCTATGTTGTATATGTCACAGGTACTAACACGTGTTATTATAATGAATTAACTTAATGTAGAGCGCAGATATTGTTTCTGATGGAAACATGAAGCAACTCGTCAAAACTTGGATAAAATGCCTTGCTCGATAATTGGGCCAATTGAAGTAGTTTCTAAGCTTTTCGCTTTCAAGCAAACAATCAAACATACCTACAAACAAACAAACTCATCAGCTTTATAATATTAGTATAGATAATTATCTGACTACCACGTGTAATCTGTACTTACTTTATAATGGTTACACATATGCCTAAAGCTTTATGTGACCTTCATATTATAAACCCACATCCCTTGTTTCATGAATTTTTGATGTACTAATCTCAAGAACATATAAACGAGCCTGTCTAAGATACACGTGCGCATAAGTATCATTGCCAATATTTGTCTATCAAAACATCGTAGGAAATGTTGTCATCATTTATTTGTTTGTTGAAAATTGTTTATAATAATATGTCTATTGTATTGTGGGATTCGTGGGATAAACTGAAACATACGGCCAAAAAAAATACAAAACAAGGTCGAAAATATGATGTCCAAATTACTGAAGAAGCCTTTCAAAACGGTCATTTCTTAAGACAAATGGCTAAGTAACAGCCGCACGGATCAATCGATCATAAGGTTAAGCATCGCTTGGCGCGGACAAGCCAAGCACGGGTAAGCCCAATCTGGCCATGATACGTGTTTCGGAAGGCACGTTAAACTAGTCCAGCCAGTCATATGAACATTTTGGTCAGGTGTTATTGGTAGTCAGAAGCCAGAAAGTCTGACAAACTAGTCTCACCAAGAGGTTTCGGGTTACCCATGTAATTGGGTTGAGGAGGCAGTCGCTTTATGCAAATACCTACAAGTACTCAGCTGTGTTCCGTTATAATACAAGCCAACCCCAACATAGGTAATTTGAAAAAGGCTAGTCAGAAGATACTCCGAGAATAATAATGACAATATGTTAATTAAAGTAACTCGTAAAATGAAATTACAATAAGGTTACTCACATATCAACATTGGAGGTCAATTTCAAATCTGTCAAAAGCACTCATCAAGTATAATGTGAAAGCAGAAACTTTGAGGTGATCAACAAATTGTGTTATTTTGTACAC
>NWSH02000525.1:13034922-13048522 GCA_002382865.2 Heliothis virescens | reverse complement strand
TTTTGTTTGATTAGTCTACTTGAGCATTGAAGGTTTGTCAGCTAAAAGTATATTGCTTGTGTTTCAAAATATTATGTACGTTTTGAGATGTGCTAATAAATGGTCGGTCGCCGGTCGCCCTTTCGTTGTCTGACCGTGGATGGTACATCTTAACCTACATATTATACGATCTGTATGTCTACCCTAAATATTTTTACAATTATGCTACTACCATTTGGTAAATGAATTGACCAGGTCAGATAGGCAGTCGCTTCATGTATGTGGTAAGACGGGAAGCTAACTTTACATAGTAGGAAAATGGCACAGCAGATGGTAATGAATGATATTAAGAATTTAATTTCGAGGGTAGAAACGAGATCACCAGTCGCAAATGAGTGATTGCTTTTTTTGGTATTAATGAAAAAATTGTCCTTAAGTTTAAGCTATCTTATGTCCTATATCTATCTATATCTATAATTTTCTATACTATTATCTTCTTGCTAATCGTTATAGCGTAAAATTTAAGAATCCAATCCTTGAAAGCCAAATGCACAACATCGAAAAATATTGCAACACCATATAATTAAAGCATTTGTTTAGAAAAGAAATCCATTCGAGTCGTTACAAAATCTTATGAAACGTCCGGCAATAACTTATTGGTTAATGTACACTTGTATGTAAAAATTGACAGCTGTGCACTACCGATGGCTGCACAATAAATTATAAGATAAATTCAGGTAGCAAAAATGTATAATTTATCTAGCTTTTTTCACAAGAGCTGTAGTCATTAGATATGTTTTTTTCGTTTCGTAATATCTCGATAGTATTTCACAAAGAGGTTAGCTGTGGTTACTGTATTGCGGACTTTTTTGCCTGTTTTGCATGCTAGGTCCGACGACACTTATTAACTTCACCTGTATTATTCATGAGACGGCTAGAGGAACGCTTCTGTTTTTCAAGAGCAACTAGAAATGAGCGTAGTATGGTAGTCACACGAAATAAATTGTCCCTGGTGGTACAAAGTACTGTCAGACACGAAAGCAGCTGAACACGTTCAAACCAAAACTGATAAGCAATGCAGCGTCGTATTGTGTTAGATAGTGTTCCACTGCTTATAAAGAATAGAACGCCATGTGAATTGTGCCAGATGAGCTACGTTGTTCAGTTTTAGATTTTTTTATGTGTTCATCTACTTTTGGGTCTTACTACCTATACATACATGTATACGTGAATATTTAAATTCTATAAAAAGTGACGAAGTCGAACTCCTTGGAGTCATCAGAGCGCAAGTCTCAAGGGTACTCATCCTGGGAAATCAAAAGGTCTGTCCCATTTTATGATTGAACCCGAAAATTTTCTTCTAAATATAATTTTGTTGCTGTGAGGCTTACGCGACTTATTTACCAGTCACATAAGAAAAAGGAACATATAGCAACAACTCAAGACATTTCTCTGGTTATGTTGGATTTGATTTTTGTGGGTTTTAAAAACTCAGCCTGTAGCCTGGAACTTGGCAGTTTTACGCCCCCGTGCCTGAGAGAACGCGTATTGCGGGGCGTCTCCGATCCGACGTTGCTACAAGTCCATATCAGAGGCCGTCAGGCAGATTTGAGAGAATTCTACTCAGACAATGGCAATCCTAAAACCCACTTGATAAAAAGAAGAAGACATAAAAATCAGCACTGAGAATTTATGAGAAATTTTATCTGCCTTCAACATATGTTAACTGTGTATTGGCTGTCGGTAAAATACACAGTCAATGTCCAAACTATCAAACCATTATTTATTTCTGTCAAAATAAGTGATGTCTGGCGTCATTGGGATTGCACTCTATAATTAAAAGATGCAATCACGCTAGTTTAAATTAATTAACATTAGTTACATTTGGCATTTGAAACTTCACCTAAATGCTGGTCAGCTGGCACCTTATAAAACCAAGTTTAAGTTGTCAATTATTTGCTGTTGAACGTATACGCGCAGCTCCGCCATACGAACCAAGCAATATCGGAAAATTTGCTAGTATGAAAACGCTGTTATCATCTGCCTAGCCTTTTCCCAACTATGTTAGGGTCGGCTTCCAGTCTAACAGGATGCAGCTGAGAACCATCTCCACAACGCAGTCACCAGGGCAACCTGATGCCCCTTGGTATGACTGAAAAAAGCTGTTATATAATTTCGGAAATAAACGTTCGTTAAGTAAATCGAGTTTAAGCGCGAACTTAGTTTAAGTTAACCGTGGTTTGTTAAATTGGCCCTAATGGTCTTACACCACAATTTATGGCGAACGTATTTCATGTTGATTTGCAACGGTTAATATGGTGGCCATCCATCCTGATCTGTATCTTAAGACATGTCGAAATTCACTTGATTTATAATATGTGCAATGTGTGTAACTAGTACTAGTATAGTGAAGAAACTGCTTGACATATCAAGATAAAACTTTCTACTGGTCTACACTAGATTATATATTATTTTTATATGTATTAATAGAAGGTACTTTTTTTTACCAATCGAACATTAACCTTCCACTATTGTGATAAGGTTGAAAATCTATCGCAGAAATTTGACAGATTGTGGTAACATGAGGTGCGGTCGTCTGTACTCCAATAGTTTCATCAAAATATATCCAGTAGTTTCTTCGTGAAAGAATGACAAACAAAGCCAATTTCATATTCAAATATTTTTTTATTGTTATGTAAAATCGAGATTTGCTAAATGGATATTGACGATACTTAATTACTTTAGATATTAAAATAGATTTATGAAGAGTTCATCCATTAGCGCTAATCGTGTTATGATAAAAGCTGCACAAGACTATTACTGACATTATAATCTGTCTGGCAGTTAGTTTAGATAGGAAATTGCTCTCGTGATTGTGTGTGGCTATAAAACTAGCGACTTTGAAAGTAAAATTGTATTAATCTACTTTCACACCAGAAAAATAAGGGTAGGTATACCTTTAAATAAAATTATAAAATAACCCTAAAAAAATAACGTAATTAAATAACATTAAATATCATTTTTTTTTTGGTTGAAAATTGCATTTTTTTATCTTAATTCTATGCTGTAGATTTTCCAAAATACTTATTTCGGAAAAGTCGTTTGTTCACCTATGTCCTCATCATAATAAATAATTATTATTGGCTTCTATACCTAATCCCACAATTTTAATCAAAACAAAAAAATCTCAAAACTCCAAAGAAATCGCTCCGCCTTTGAACTCGCTTGTTCTATAGCCCCAAAACTGATGCTTAGATATTACATCAGATTATGATTGTAGGGCAGAGCTTTATGGAGTCATGGACCATTCTCATTTCTCATATAACAACACTTTACTGAACAACTTTATAAAATGCACGGATATTTCGAAAAATGTGCAGACGACAGCAGGTCAACGTATACGAATCTGTCAAAATTTAACAATCGAAAATTAACCTACCTCAATTGTGATAAGGTTGAAAATCTATTGCAGAAATTTGACAGATTGTAGTAACTTGATGTGCTGTTATCTGTACTCGATTTCATGGTTAGCGTATATAATTTTTAGACTGCAGTTTTCTTTACAATGAAATATTTTGTTTTCTATCATCTATACCAATATTATTAAGAGGAAACCTTTTTCTGTTTGTTTGTACCCTAAAGTTTCCGAAGCTACTGGACCGATTTGAAAAATTATTTCACTGTTGGAAAGCTGGACTATTCTCGAGTAACAAAGGGTATATTTTGTTCGAGTACCGGCAGTAGATCCCACGGGACACCGCGGGAAGCAGCTAGTTTAATATAAACTACGTATTGGTCCCGAGAGGTGCCGTAAAGGTTTTGTTATAGCAGAAAATTATGACATCATAATCATAAAACATCTGTAGGTCAGTCTGTTCGCGATAAACTTAAAATGTAATGAATGGGTTTTCAAGCGGTTTTTACCAAAAGAGATACTTGTTATAAAATTTAAATCAATGCAAAGCTGAAGCGGGTCGCTAGTCAGTATTGTTCATATTTGAATTTATTGACCACTAGCTTCTGCCCGCGACTTCGTACGCGGAACATGTCGCTTATGCCAGCGATATCGGGTCGTCAAAATGAAAGATCTTAAACGTCTGATGTCGAATTCTAAGAGCCCGGGGAAACGACGGGTTGCGCGAGACGATTCGAGATGTTTCAGACTTATCATACCATACCATACCATTGCGTTGTATTGACTGCCTTTTAAGAATGTATGGACAACGCCATCTATCGGTAAACGCGCGAGAAAGCTACATAAAGCAATCTGGGTGAAAAACAGCGATACCGTCACACTACGAAGGGCAGAAACAGCTTTAATTTTCATCAATTTAGCTTAAAAACTGACGAAGTTTCATAGACATTTACCCCCCCTTTTTCACCCCCGTTAAGGCAGAATTTCCAAAAATAATTATTGCGTCATTCTTAATTTCTAACCAAATAGCCAAATATTAATTTTGATCGAATTAGCTTCAAAACTGACGGAGTTTCATACAAACTTACCCCCTCCTTTTTACCCCCTTAAAGAGCGAATTTCCAAAAAAAATATAGCCTATATGTTATTCTGATATATAAGCTATATGTCTGCCAAGTTTCATCTAAATCCGTCCAGTGGATCCTGAGATTAGCGCGTGCAAACAGACAAACAAACAAACAAACAAACATTCAAACATACAAACAGACAAAAATTTTTTTTCGAATTCTTACTCTTCTTTCAATTTCTAATAACCCTACATATTTTGTTTTGTAAAAATATTAATTGTACAGACACGATTTTTTTACTGTTTTATTATATGTATATAGATATATAGATATATAGATAGATAGATATAGAATATAGATCTGCATACATAACACTTTTCCATTGTTCAATTAACCAATAACAAAAGAAAAATCGTTTGACAAGACAAAAGGCTTAATAATCAAAACAATACAAAATACATTTGCTGTGACAAAAAAAAATGATACAAAAATCTAATCGTATGTGAATATTTTCGTAGAAAGTGAATTCAAATGAACACAGACAGATAGTATCGACCGGGGAAGCGAACCTGTTACCTGTTACATCGAACAATGGGCCGATCGTTTCCGCTGAGCCAATTCTGATCTTTATCTCTTATGTATATGTGTTTAACATGATGCGAACACACTTACACTCGTATATTTTTATATTATTAAATTATGTTCGTGTTCAACATTAACAGGAACGTCTAGCTACATGTGAAAGTGAGTGTGTCTGTCTGTCTATCGCGATTTCAGTCCAAAACCGCTGCATCTATCCAGCTTTTTCAGCAAACGTTGGGGTCGGCTTCCAGTCTTACTGGATACAGCTGAGAACCAGTGTTTTACATGGAGCGACTGTCTATATGACCTCCATAAGGGTCAGTACTGAAAACCAGCGCTGTTGACTCGAGCCTGCGAGCACGAGTCACAGCATTTAAGCTGAGCGCTGATCTTCACACATTAGGGAGGCAACTGCAGTGCTTTTATGTTCATAGTTTGTCCCCAGTATGTATTATATGTTTGTTGTCTTTTGCGTCTTTTTGTGTGAAATAAATAGTTTTTCTTTCTTTCACAACCCAGTTATTCGCATGGCTTTGACTTAGCCACGAAAACTACTGAACGGATTTAAACAACACACACTTGGCACAGTTTAGACACTGAAAACAGGGAAAATGCTCATTTTATATACTTTTTATCCGATTGCGGGAAGTACCAATTGAATTTATATTAACAAGGTCATATAAAAATCCGTCTCATAAATAGGTGACTTGTACCTACAAAGAAATTGTTTCAAAACAAACCCCATAGGCGTATGGGCCTATGGGGTTTGTTTTGAAACAATTTCTACTTTAATACTTTGAAAGTACACATCGTGTTGACTTTACGTAAGTGGGCGCGGTCCGTACATTCTAATGCTCGACATCAATATATCTTTTATGTATTACTATTTCCTACGTTGTATATGTCACAGGTACATTATACAGACGTACAGGTGAACCTACCCGAATCTGTCAAATTTTACCAATCAAACATAAACCTTCCACTATTGTGATAAGGTTGAAAATCTATTGAAGAAATTTGTCAGATTGAGATAGATTGTCGTCTATATTTACTACGTTGTATATGAGGCAGGTAGGTGCATTACATAACAATATGTTATTATAATTAGCTAAATGTACGCACAGATTTTTCCTGAAGCGATGATTGTGTCTGCTTTGAGGGTACGTGCTTAAATTATTTTCCCAATTATATTGGGGTCGGCTTCCAGTCTAAGCGCAAGCAGCTGAGTATCAGTGCGGGTAGTAGGCGCGACGGCCTATCTGACTTACTCAGTTCAGTTACCTGAGCTGCCTGTTACCCCTTGGTAGGATTGGTTGCAAGACTTTCTGGCTTCTGACTACCTGTAAAGACTGCCAAAGATTTTCAAATAACAGGCGGGACCAATTTAACATGCCTTCTAACACTCAGATAAACAAGTCGGTGTCAAGATCCAGATAAAAGTACCCTTGCTCGATAAATGGGCCAATTAAAACTGAACAAATCATACAAATCGAACCAATAGTTCCTAAGCTTTAGAACCAATAGTTTCAAGCAGACAATCAAACATACCTACAAACAAACAAACTCTTCAGTTTTATATTAGTATAGATCATTATCTGACTACCACGTGTAATCTGTACTTTATAATGGTTACACATATGCCTAAAGCTTTATGTAACCTTCATATTATAAACCTACATCCCTTGTTTCATGAATTTTTGATGTACTAATCTCAAGAAAATTTTGGGATATGTACATAAACGAACCTGTCTAAGATACACGTGCACATAAGTATCATTGCCAATATTTGTCTATCAAAACATTGTAGGAAATGTTAAGTTGTCATCATTTATTTGTTTGTTGAAAATCTATAAGTACTAATATAAAGCTGAAGAGTTTGTTTGTTTTTTTGTTTGCACGCGCTAATCTCAGCAACTATTGGTCCGATTCGAAAAATGTTTTCAGTGTTAGATAACCCATTTATCGAGGAAGGCTATAGGCTACTTTTTATCCGGGTGCGCGCAGTAGTTCCCACGGGAAAGCGGGTAAAACCGCTGGCGGAAGCTAGTTGTTTATATGTTGTATTGTGGGATTCGTGGGATAAACTGAGACATATGGCCAAAAAATACAAAACAAGATCAAAAATATGATGTCCAAATTACTGAAGAAGCCTTCCAAAACGGTAACACCCAAACAACTAATGGCTATGTTACTGCCGCACGGATTGATCGATCATGGAGTGAATAAAATAGTTTTTTTTTTATGAGCTAAAGCATCTCGTGGCGCGGTCAATCCAAGGTATGGGCGAGTATCTGGCGTCTCATGGCAAATTCTTCCAAATTTCGGAGAGCACGATTTTGAATATTTTTGGCAGTCTTTAAGTTTCAGAAACCAGAAATTCTGATAACCAGTCTTATTAAGAGGTTTCGGGTTACCTAAGTAACTGGGTTCAGGAGGTCAAATAGGTCGTCGCTCTGTGTAAAACACAAGTACTCACCAGCTCACCTATTTTCGGTTAGACTGGAAGCCAACCCCAACATAGGTAATTTGAAAAAGGCTAGGCAGAAGATACTCCGAGAATAATAATGACAATATGTTAATTAAAGTAACTCGTAAAATGAAATTACAATAAAGTTATTCACATATCAACATTGGAGGTCAATTTCAAATCTGTCAAAAGCACCCATCAAGTATAATGTGAAAGCAGAAACTTTGAGGTGATCAACAAATTGTGTTATTTTGTACACAAAGTACGTAAAACCTATTAAATAAGGTTTTCTTTGAGGCACATAATTATGTTTTCGGTTTGTAACTGAAATGGGAGGATGGAATATGGATTGGATATTTTTAGAGGTCGGCAAAGTAGTCAAATTCCTGGAATTATTTCTTAGGTACTAATGGAGTTTTTGATTTAACGGAATCGTTGTGACAAAATGTTTCGATAGTTTTTATCACTAGTAAGTCTTCATAAAAAAATATGTTATAGTGATCTAAGTTTTTGATGTCCACGCAAGAAAATGACAACGTATTCTTTGGCAATTTCTCAATCTTTTTTTCCATTGGAAATCATTAGATGATCCCTCTCGCTGTAGGTGACAGCGTGAGGGAGTGTCAGACTTTCACTGGCTACCCACCGTGTTCCTTCTTGAGCCTTTTGTGTACCTGGTCCGCGGTAACTCTTTCGAGCAAGCCCGCAGTCCCGGCAGGCTCTGGCCCATTTCTCAGGATCTAAATCTCTAAATTTTATCTTGACATAGCAAACACAGAAGGTCCTGGCTGGGACAGGCTCACAGACCCTCACATGCCCACATCAGATTTCCACTATTCAAAGTAAAACTCACCCTTTTGATACGGGAGATTAAATTACAAAACCAAAAGCCTGACATTCACCACTCTTATGTCACTTGTCTTAGAGTTCATTCTCGCTTGGCAAGCCATTTGATCGTAATACAACCTACATGGGACTGTAATCGAATTTAAGGTTTGTTTGTACTTCCTATGCGGCTTTATTTACCTACTATTTCTTTAGTTGGTATATGTTGGGACGAGGATAAATCGCATTTTGTCGTAAAAGCTGAATGGTGGGCTCCTGAATAGACTACAACGGTGAATGGATCTGATTTTTGGGGATCAGAATCATTTATACAAATTAAATGGGGTAGATATCTGTGTATTAATACGGAAAAGATTTTGGGTAGATATGATTTGGCCAAATCAGAGTTGAGTGAGTTCAGGAGAATATTTTTATAATATTATTCATACGGATATTTTGTCATGGTTGATTTACTGAAGATTTTTTATCCGATCGAACACAAATACCATAGTCCTGACTAGCGCACAGTGAAACCTGTGTGGATGGGACACACATACAAGCCCCTGAAGCGGTGCGTTTGTGTGAAGATAACCTACCATAGTGCTTTCATTTTATGATGAGTTCATAATTAATAGTTATAATGATGTAACCTCACAAAACTTAATCGATTACCTTATAATATCGAATCGCTTGGCAAAGAAAATATCGAATCGGCAATTGCGCAATTTTTATATGACCGGCTTACATAACGATGATTTTTTAATCGATTCAGTAACTTGCGTCAATCTCTATTGAGCAAGGATCACGGTTCCACCTTCATAGTATTTGACATTTACGACAGTTTGCTTGATCTAAATAATTGTTTTTACTGGGTAACTTACAAAAGAGAAAATATTTTAAACATACCTTTATGTTTGTTTGTCTTTTGTTTATTTTGTTTTATTATCGCTCTAAGCTAATGTATTGCGTGTGACATTAGACACTGTTACAGAGTAACCCGATCATAAAACGAAAGCACTATAGCTTAACTTGGCTCTCTTTCTACTAGGTAAAGTAGCGGAGTGACGCTTAATATGTCGTACATGAATGATGTCAATCAAGAAGCCTGTCAATTATTTGAAGTTGGCTGCTACTGTGAGTTGTCGGCAAAGCAATGTGATGGTACGATGTACCAGTTTGATGGTAAGACAATTGTTCAAGATAATCGTTTTACATTGCGACATTAAAGTAAATGCCAGATAATTAGAAAAAATGGCCATTCATTTAAAACTCGTCAGTACTTGTAACTATGTAATGTGGTTATAATTAAGAGTGTTTTTTAGTTAGCATGAAGTAAAATTAATGTGTAACGAAGTTAATTTTTTGGCAAATCTTGACTGCATGACAAAGCGGGTTTCAAAAAGAGGTGTGTTTTCTGGAAACATTGCTCGTTTTAGGTGGGTTGGAAGATTCTAATAGCGTGATTGTATGTATAAATTTTTACGCAATAATGTAAATCATTACTGAATTGAAGTTACTAAACGTAGATTTTGAAACCGCCTAAGAAAACGCCATTGTACTAGGTACTATGTACACCGAAAGGGTGTACATAAACTAAAAAGGGATAAAAATTGTCGACTATCATAATTAAGTGAAATATTAATAATTTAATAATGATAGACTATTTGAATAATTATTGTACCTAAATATAACTAATCATTAAAATGAATCCTTTCACTACAAGAATAGAGGAAACAGTTAAGTTTCGTGATAGCTAATATTAGCACTTAGTTAAAGGATTACTTATGGCAATCAATACGTCACTATCTAAGGCAATCACAAGGAATCCTATGTAAACAGTTTGTGATAATTATATTACCACTAAAACAATAAAGCGTACACAGGTAATCTAATTAGTGACAGGCCTAAAGGTGCAGACCAATTAATTTGATTAGAATTTTAGTGTGCTATTCATCAATTAAATGTGATCTGAATTTGTATTTCCAAAAATTAGTTAAGTACGCAAAAACATATCGTACGATCAGTATTTTTTTTTACCTACTTAAAACTAAAACTGTGTAATAAAATACGTATCTATAAGGGGGCTCCATAACAATGTACGCTACCTAATATGGGTTTTTATATAGGAGAAATGGTAAGGAACTCCCTTTGACGCGAGTCCGACTTGCACTTGGCCGTTTATGATTTACTAAGTAAACCGTAAGATAAACGTTGTTAACGAAAGCATCTGTAAGCGTCTAAAGGATGCCCTGCGTTAGGACACATCGTAGAGTCATGGCAACTAACGGACACGTTCCCAATAACCTATCTAACTTCTGATTGCTTACCGCAGAGGTAGGGATTACGACATTACTATAATGTGTTTGGGCTAACTATGTACACAATATGCTGGTTCTTGTTGTAGTTTGTTACGCGCGTGTTGTATATATTGCGTGTGTTGGGCTTCTGGGCGTGTTTTGCAGGATGATGGTTGTGTCACTAGTGAGCAAAATCCAGAGATAGACAGAATAAATTGGATTTCACGAGTTAAATGACCAACAAGTACTTGGAATTTAGGGAAAAAATAGGCAGTATTACAAAGAAAAATATTATTAATGAAAATATTTACATTGACATTTCTTTAGGCCTCAAATAAATCGGATAGGATTACCTATGCTTTCTTTCCTCCACAAATAATATTATCAAAAAATATACATTAAATTCTTTTTCGGCTTATCTGGTAAGCTTATTCAGCGCTGGAAAGAAATTACCTAATGCTTAAGTAATAGAGGCGCGAACACGAAAAATAACGTGAAAATGCTCATCAAAGAAGGAGAATCATTTTTTATTGTACCTATAGAACTTTATTCACTTCGTTGATTTCTGATACTTTCTGGTTTGCTTTTTTTGGTCGACCAAGTAGACAAATAGGTGGGTACGCATATGTTATCTATCACGATTGGTTGTAAATAACGCACAGGGTGATTTGTTAAAAGATGAAACAGAAGTATTTCAATAATCTGTCCGTAAGACCGTAGTATTAGCTGTTTTATATGGTAAATATATTTTTAATACGATTAATACTAACATACTTACACTAACAACAAAAACCAGGCGATCGTCATAAATGTTTAAAAAAAAAAATTGTTTATGGAGTAATTTTCTAAAAAACACGTGATGATCGCGTGTTTATGTATGATATTTATAGAATATAGTAAAGGCGCGAAAGATTTCGCCATTTTTTTTCTGCACAAGATTGAGTAGACCAAAGAATTAAAAAAAAATCCTGTCGTGTGCTTACACATCGATGCAATTCTCCTCATTCACAATTAGTGGCTCTAATTTACCTAGCTGCCGCCAGCGGTTTTCAGCCCGCGTCCCGGTGGGAACTAACTCCGCTCACCCGGAAATAAACGCTAAAAGCCTCCCCTACTCAATAATGGGCTATCTAACACTGAAAGAAATTTCTCGATCGGGCAGATAGTTTCCCTGAGATTAGCGCGATTTACTCCAGAACAAACAAACTCTTACACGTTTTACTAATATTAGTATAGGGATAATCACAATTTGTGTAGATGGTAACTTTCATTCCTTTTGGTCTTGTAGGTATTAGAGTGTGTATGTAGGGTCAGTCGTTACACTGGGTCCAGTAGTTCATATGAGATTAGCATGGTCACAACAAAAAAACAACTTGTTCATCCTTTATAAATCCTAGTAACATATTTACATAAGTAATGGACTTACATGCAATGGGCGGTTAAGGTTAAACCAAACCATTTTTGCATAAATTTCATTGTTACTAACTAGGTAGCTTACCATATTAACATAGTCATAAAGTATAGTTTCTGACCCCCTATGTTCTAGACAGTGTACCGATCATTTCGATACATTACTATTCTTAAGAGCATTAAAATAGATTTCTAAAAGTCTTAACACCATTGTTATGTATGAAAGATGGAGTCATTGAGGTCCTTCTGAATGTAATAGTGTGAATCTATTAGGAGGAAATTGTTACTTGCGCCATGTAGTCTTATGAGCGGAATGAATGTTATGTCTGTCTGTAATGTTTAGGAGTTGCCTAGATAGATTTTTTCCGGGCTGTGAAACCGGAAGTGAGAATCATAAAACTGCGTATTTTTGATTGTTAAAAGAATGAGACTATTATTTTAAATGTACAGATCAATTACGACATCAAGTTACCAACAATCTGTCAAATTTTCTCCTTAAACTCGATTTCACAAACCTTTAACACAATCGGAGGTGGTTAATGTTTCGAATTGGTAAAAATAATTTGGGTTGACAGATTCGTAATAAGTTGAACTGCTGTTTTCTGTAAAGTGTACCTTAATTTAATTAGTAATGTGAATAAATCATTACATTGGATAATAAAAAAATGATGCCCGAAAAATAATATCGATCAGTAAAAAACTAAATGGAGTTTTTAACATCGACGTTTTTAAAAAAATAGTATGGAGATATTCTGATGAATTAACGGTTGTGTTACGATTATTAGAGAAATTACCATAAGGCGGCAAAAATTTCTTAAACATATACTACGTTCGATATCCCTTAGTTTCACAGAAATTAATGAAGACGATGACAAGACCCTAAGCAATAGCTGCACTTAAGATAGTTGCAGTATGAGACTGAGGTAGCTGTACTATGAATATGCAATTGGCATTCTAATTTGCTTTGGTAATACTAGAGAGCCCAAGTTTGAGCAATAGGTGTTCCCAATCACAAATTAAAGGCCTAGGTTAGCAATATCTATCAACACTTCAGGTTAAGATTTACTGCGGAATATAAATTATCTGGATTTACACATAGATTTGAAATTTCAGATTTTTACAACACATTGTGACGTTATTCCAATTTGAAATCCAATCATTCCTTCTCTGTATTCAGCAAAAGGACTTTGAGGGTTAAAATATAAAAGACTGATAGAAGAATAAAGTAGAAGAATGCAATTATCTTTATTCACAAGTATAGGAAGGATGCATAGAACCACACAAAATAAACAAATAAGTTATGTAAGTAACAGAAAAGAACAATAATTATGTGGAGGAAGAAGAAAAGAGTGATAAAGGAAAAAATAGTAGGCTTCATCGTACTCAAGGACACCAGGATATGAATAGTACTCGAATAATGGAATTAAAAAGTCATAGTTAATAATTTGTGAAAACATCTCAAATAATTGTATAGTAAAATATTAATAGGTATCTCTGGTCTAAACCAGCAACCTAACCTTATCTGCAGGTAATCATAACGAGCATTGTTTGGTCCGGT
>NWSH02000525.1:13022316-13034897 GCA_002382865.2 Heliothis virescens | reverse complement strand
AACTCTTTCGAGCAAGCCCGCAGTCCCGGCAGGCTCTGGCCCATTTCTCAGGATCTAAATCTCTAAATTTTATCTTGACATAGCAAACACAGAAGGTCCTGGCTGGGACAGGCTCACAGACCCTCACATGCCCACATCAGATTTCCACTATTCAAAGTAAAACTCACCCTTTTGATACGGGAGATTAAATTACAAAACCAAAAGCCTGACATTCACCACTCTTATGTCACTTGTCTTAGAGTTCATTCTCGCTTGGCAAGCCATTTGATCGTAATACAACCTACATGGGACTGTAATCGAATTTAAGGTTTGTTTGTACTTCCTATGCGGCTTTATTTACCTACTATTTCTTTAGTTGGTATATGTTGGGACGAGGATAAATCGCATTTTGTCGTAAAAGCTGAATGGTGGGCTCCTGAATAGACTACAACGGTGAATGGATCTGATTTTTGGGGATCAGAATCATTTATACAAATTAAATGGGGTAGATATCTGTGTATTAATACGGAAAAGATTTTGGGTAGATATGATTTGGCCAAATCAGAGTTGAGTGAGTTCAGGAGAATATTTTTATAATATTATTCATACGGATATTTTGTCATGGTTGATTTACTGAAGATTTTTTATCCGATCGAACACAAATACCATAGTCCTGACTAGCGCACAGTGAAACCTGTGTGGATGGGACACACATACAAGCCCCTGAAGCGGTGCGTTTGTGTGAAGATAACCTACCATAGTGCTTTCATTTTATGATGAGTTCATAATTAATAGTTATAATGATGTAACCTCACAAAACTTAATCGATTACCTTATAATATCGAATCGCTTGGCAAAGAAAATCGAATCGGAATTGCGAATTTTTATATGACCGCTACCATACATCGATTTTTTTATCGATTCAGTAACTTGCGTCAATCTCTATTGAAGCAAGTCACGTTCCACTTCATGTATTTGACATTTTCGACCTTCTTTTAAAAATATAGTTTACTGGGTAATTAACAAAGAGACAATATTTTAAAATACCTTTATTTTGTTTGTTTTTTTTTATCGCTCTAAAGCAGTATGCGTGTGAACATTAGAACTGTCAGAGAACCGATCATAAAACGAAAGCACTATACTACTTGCTCTCTTTCTACTAGGTAAAGTAGCGAGTAGCGCTTATATTCGTACATGAATGAAATGTCAATCAGCTGTCAATTATTTGACGTTTGTGCTAACTGTGTGTCGCAATGTGATGGTACAAATGTACAGATGAAGACCTTGTTCAGATAAATCGTTTTTACATTGCGACATTGAAGTAAATGCCAGTTAATTTAGAAAAAATGGCCATCATTTAACTCGTCAGTCTTGTAAACTATGTAATGTGGTAATTTTAGTTTAGTTACCGAGTTAAAATTATTATGTGTAACGAGTTATTTTTTGCAAATCTGACTGCATGACAAGCGGTTTCAAAAAGAGGTGGTTTCTGAAACATTGCTCGTTTTATGGTGGGTTGGAAGATTTTAATAGCGTGTTATATGTATAATTTTTACGCAATAATGGTACTTACAATCATTCTAAACTGAAAGTTCTAACGATATCCGCTTTTAAAACGCTAAGAAAACGCATTGTAGGTACAGACGACAGCACATCAAGTTACCAATCTGTCTAATTTCTGTAATCGATTTTCAACCTTATCACAATGGAGATAGGTTAATGTTTGATTGGTAAAATTTGACAGATTCGTTTACGTTGTCCTGCTGTCGTCTGTACATAGACCGAAAGGGTATAAAAGGATAAAATTGACGACTATCATAATAAATGACAAATTAATAATTATGAATAGACTATTTGAAATATTTAATTGTACCTAATATAACTATCATTAAAATGATCCTTTCACTACAAATAGAGGAAACAGATAACGTTCCGTGATAAGCTAATATTAGCACTTGGTTAAAGGATTACTTTGGCATCAAATACGTGACTATCTAAGGCAAGAATCCTATATAAACAGTTTGTGATAATTATATTACCACTAAAACCAAATAAAGCGTACACGGGCAATCTAATTGTGACAGGTTTGAAGCTGGCAGACCAATTAATTTGATTAGATTTTAGTGTGCTATTCATACTAAATGTGATCTGATTTGTATTTCCAAACTAGTTAATGTACCCAAAAACAATGTAGATAAGTATTATTTTTTAGGATTCCGTATACTACTACTATTAAGTACTAAAAACTGTAATGAAATATATATTTTAGGGGGCTCCCATACAATGTACCTACCTAATATGGGTTTTAAATAGAGAAATGGTCTTCTTCTTCTTATCGAGTGAGCTGCAGGTTTTAATCGCCTACAAGCCCTAGTGTCAGAGTTTACTCAAATCCGCCTGACGACCTCTGAAGTGGATTTATATATGACTGCTACTGAGTAACAATCGAGGACGCCGGCTTTACGTGCCCTGGCCCTCCCAGGCACGGGGGTGTTACATCGCCAACTTCCAAACTCCAGGCTGCTTTGTGAAAGTTTCTAAAACCCACAAAGCGATTTCGGCCTGGCCCGGGAATTGAACCCGAGACCTGTGATCGGCAATCGCGCTATGCGACCACTAAACCAACGAGGCAGTTTAGTTAGTTTAAAGAAATGGTAAGGAACCCTTTGAACGCGAGCCCCACTTGCACTTGGCCGGTTTATGTTTACTAAGTAAACCGTAAGATAAACTTGTAAACGAAAGCATCTTGTAAGCACTAAATGACCAACAAGTCTTGGATTTAGGAAATATATGCAGTATTACAAAGAAAAAATATTATTATGAAAATATTTACACAGACGTTCTTTAAGGCTCAATAAATCGGATACCTATACTTTCTTTCCTAACAAAATATACCTTATATTCTTCGGCTTATCTGGTAAGCTTATTCAGGCTGAAAGATTACTATGCTAAGTATATAGAGCGCGAAAAATACGTGAAAATTTTCTCAAAGAAAAGCTATCGATACCTATAGAACTTTTCTTTGTGATTCTTATACTTTTCTGGTTGCTTTTTTGTCGACAATAGACAAATATTTGTACGTATCTTCGATTTAGGTTGTATGTAGACGGTGATTTTTAAAAGTGACAAGTATTTCATAATTTGTCGTAAGACCGCAGCATTAGTTATTTTATATAGGTAAATATAATTTTAATAAGTATTAAGGGTCTTACTACAAAAAAGTTAAACAGTTCGTCATGTTTTAAAGATTTTTTTTTATGGAGAATTTTCTAAAACACGTGATGATCGCGTGTTTATGTACCTATGTATTTATGTTTATGTAAAGGCGAGATTTCGCCAAAAGTGTACCTGCACAAAGATTAAGTAGACCAGAAGAATTTAAAAAAAAAACTGTCATCGTGCTGGACTTCGATGCAATCTTCAATTGTGCTCTTATAATTTACTAGCTTCCGCCAGCGGTATCACCCGCGTCCCGTGGGAACTACTCTGTACACCCGGATAAAAAGTAGTATATATTCTTCCTCAATAAATGGGCTTTGTAACACTGAAAGAATTTCTCAAATCGGGCCAGTAGTTCCTGAGATTAGCGCGATCAACCAAACAAACAAACTCTTAAGTTTTACTATAATTATTAGTATAGATAATCACAATTTGTGTAAGATGGTATCATTCTTTTGGTCTTTAGTTTTAGAGTGATTTATAGCAATATTTACTGAGTTCAGTAGTTCCTGAGATAAGCATGTTCAAACAAAAAAAACTGTTCAGCTTTATAATATCAGTACATATTTACATAAGTAATGGACTTAACATGCAATGGGCGGTTAAGGTAACCAAACCATTTTTGCATAAAATTGTATTGTAACTAAGTATTAACATAGCCATAAATATATTTCTTGACCCCCTAGTCTAGACATGTACCATAATTTCGTACTTAGCATTCTTAAAGCATTAAATAGATTTCTAAAAACGTCTTACACCATTTTATGTAAGAAAATGAGTCATTGAGGTCCGTTCTGAATAATAATAGTGTGAATAAGGAAGGAAAGTACTTGTGCCAGTAGCTAGAGCGGAATGATGTATGTCTGTCTGTATGTTTAGGGTTGCTAGAGCATTTTTCCGGGCTGTGAAAACCGGGAAGGAAAATAAACAGTATTTTTGCATGTAAAAGAATGAGACTTATTTTATTGTACAGACTATAGCACATCAAGTTACCACAATCTGTCAAATTTCTTCAATCGATTTTCAACCTTATCACAATGGTGGTAGGTTAATGTTCGATTGGTAAAATTTGACAGATTCGTATAAGTTGACCTGCTGTTTTCTGTACCTAATTTATTGTATGAATCAAATCATTACATTGGATATAAAAAAAATGATGCCAAAAAATATCGATTCAGTAAAAACTAATGGAGTTTTACGCGTTTTTAAGAGTATGGAGATATTCTGATAATTACGATTGATACGGTGTTTAGAGAAAATTACCATGCAAAGATTTCTTAAACATACGTATCGATACTCCTTATTTCACAGAAATATGAGACGATGACAACCCTATGCATGCTGCACTTAAGATAGTTGCAGTTGAGATGGGTAGCTGTCTATTGAATATGCATTGGCATTCTAATTGCTTTGTAATACTAGGAGCCAAGTTTGAGCAATGTGTTCCCATACAAATTAGGCTAGGTTACGTTATTTTCTCACTTGAATGTATCCGGATTTATCCAGATTTGGATTTTCAGAATTCAGGACATTTGTAGTACATTATAGTTTGAAAATTTCCGACTTGAAACAGTTTATTCGCATTCCTTCTCGCTTGAAGTTATATCTGGGTTTACCCAGATATGGATTTTCAGGTTTCAGGACTATGCAGTACGAAATTTTCCGATATGGAATATTTTTTCCATTATTTCTCTGTATGAGCAGAAACCCTTGTGAGTCCATAAAAAAGGTTATAGAAGAATAAATAAAGAATACACACGCCTTTATTCGCGAGTACACGACGCATCTAAGTATCAGTGAATATAAATATGTAGGTATATCTATATTATTTGGTCTAAACCACAACCTAACCTTTATCTGCATAATAAAAGCAGCTTGTTGGTCCGTGATCCTTCGCTCGTAGTTCCCTTTGGGACCCTAATAGGTACGCAGTTACTGCTTATTTCAAACAAACATGGAAGCAACCTTTTGCTTGAAAACAAATTTGAAAGGGGCAGCCTAGACGTTCATTATGATTTTTGCATTGACCGTATGCATAGAGATATATGAAGACTGCTTAGTGATTATTATTTTATATTGCAGAATATTTATCACATCACACCAATATGATAAAGGCGAAAGATTATGAGAATGTACAGACAACAGCAGGTCAACGTATACGAATCTGTCAAATTTTACCAAGCGAACACCTACCTTCCACTATTGTGATAAGGTTGAAAATTGATTGCAGAAATTTGACAGATTGTGGTAACTTGATGTGCTGTTGTCTGTACCTAAGTATTTATTAGGTACTCTTTCACGCAAAAACTACCGAAGGGATTTAGATGAAACTTGGCAATCATATAGAAGATATCTCAAAATAAAATGTTAGCTAATTTTTATTTAGGTGCAGTAAGTAGTTTTTCTCAGGAAGCAGGTGAAACCACAGGACCCCAGGGGAAGACCAACAGGCTGCAGGCGCGCGAGCGCCACCGTCTGCATAACAGGAGTCACCCCACTCGTCAGGCCAAACTGGCCGCGCGCTCCGGCCTGAAAGGCCCCTCCTCACTAGGGGGGAAGCTATGAGGGGCCTGCCGTAAGGCGCGCAGTTGCCAGTGGGGGTCTGAACGGCATGGAATCCCAGGCCCTCCCCACTCTGGCGAGGTCGGAGTGCCGTTGGGTATTTTTAGTGGGTATACCGGGAACAATGTACCGGGGAGTTCCACATACCCCTCTCCCGTCCCTCGACGGGATTGTATTTTTTTCCAAGCTACAAAAAAAAGGTGAAACCACAGATGGAGCCCAGTATTGTAATATTGCGCAATTTAATTGATCGTCTAGGTGCGGCCTTAGTTCGGAGGATGTTCTACCAACATTGGTGCCTAAGTATATATTTTTAAAACACATATTCACATTCTTAATTCGTTTACCTGTTCGGTTTGACAGGCGTTTGTTGTTTGTAAACTTTACTTTTAAATAAGTTTTGTTTGTTTAAGTTACTTTGATTATTTGTTTGGTCGTTGGGAACGGACATAATTTTGCGCTTACAGTGTTTTTCTTGGGTAGTAAGGTTAGTAGTTGGTAAGTAATTATGGTTTATTAAATAAAAGCGTTTCAAGTTGGTTACCCATTGTTCTAGAAATGTTGCTTATATACAAAATTATTTTGAAAAAAAATGAAATAAGAGGATTAAGACATTACGTTATTTTATTTATCTTTATTCAAGTAATTATTTACCTATATCATATTTTTGTAATTAATCAAAGCAACAGCTGAACCCTCTAAGCTATTGTAATACATTAAACAACAGCCCATTGTACTACAATCCCCCGACACAAAGTTAGCCCAATATTTATTTAATAATTTACGCTTGAAAATATAAACTTAGTTACTTCCATACAAACTTGTTTGTTCCGCGAGCGATCTCGTAAACGCCTATAGGTTTAGTTCGAACTTGGAACATTGAAGCAACAATGCGAGCTGCTATTAATATTCTATCAGGCACGTGTCAGTTTGTTCGTCGGGATAATGTGTATAGTTAGTTTATTAAATGGTTCCTTGATATAGTACAATATGAATGAGAGCAGAATAATAGTGTACTATGTAGGTTATTATAACTTGCTTTAGATAAACAGTTGCGGTTACCTAATTGATGTTCGTAGACAGTAAATTAGTTCTTAGCTTAAAATATAATTAATAAAATTAATTAAAATTAATAGGTTCAGTTGCTTGCTACACTTAGTACAACTTGCGAAGCATATATTAATTTAAATGCTAACATTAAAAAGAGGTTAATTTAACAGCTGATACTAAAGAAATGGCGTATTGTATAGTAAGGTAATAATGAAATTTTATAATTTTATATTAATTTAAAATATAAAAACATTATTTTTGCACCATCAAGATTTGAATGTTACTAATAAAAATAAAATTCTAAGTAATAACACTGTGAGGTTTGACAAAAAGGCTGTATTTATACGCCAGTCACTCAAGATAAATCATTAATTATTTTACAAGGAAAGCTTTTAATCGGTCCTC
Source organism: Heliothis virescens (assembly GCA_002382865.2). Lineage (NCBI taxonomy): Eukaryota > Metazoa > Arthropoda > Insecta > Lepidoptera > Noctuidae > Heliothis > Heliothis virescens. The sequence continues at coordinate 13,027,682 of NWSH02000525.1, read as the reverse complement.
GTGTACACGTCATTTTGAGGCAAATAAATCACTCCAGAATTATTTAATACCTCGGCGAAAACTTTGTTTTATAATGTTAAAATCAAGTACAGACAGCAGCACATCAAGTTACCACAATCTGTCAAATTTCTGCAATCGATTTTCAACCTTATCGCAATGGGGGTAGGTAGGTTAATGTTTGATTGGTAAAATTTGACAGATTCGTATACTCTGACCTGCTGTCGTCGGTACCTAGTTTACGATACAATTAACCTTTTATATATTTATAAAGTAATCCTAGAAAAATCTTTTTTGTCCCTGTAAAAAAACAATTTATCTTTCAAGAAAATTGCAGATATAACAATGTATGTGATGATATAAAAATCGCCAGTAATTTTTTTACCGTAGGTACGAGAACAACTCTTTATTTTTAAAATTATTTAAAAAATAACAAAACAGGAATTTACTTCCACCCTCAAAAAAGGTCACTGTTAAAAATCTGTAAATAGCGTCTAAACTATAAGTATACTAAAAATCACTATTATTAAATTAACAAATATAAAAATAAAAATACTACATTTCTACTACTCACGTACGCAGCTGGAGTGGGAACCACGCAGGGCGGCGACTTAGTGGCTCAAGCGGAGCGGAGACGGGAGCGGGGCGGAATGACTTCAACACGCGTTTGACTACGCGTGCACTTAACACGAACACCGCACCCATTAGCCATGCACCCAGAAGTGCTCCTAATATCGCCTGGTAATGTAAAAAAGATAGCTAGAGTGTCTGAGAAATTAGGCATAATTACATTTTTTTTTTCGAAAAACGTCAACTGATTCCATATAATAATTTGTGCCGGGAACAAGCAATTTATATAAGCAGGAAAAGAAATTCCGGGAGGGATGTTTTATGAAACCTTTTATTTGTATCTTTGTCAAACATAATCTAATTTTAGATCACTGATTCAATAATAAGTTAAGTTATGCCCAGTTTTTGGGCATCTTTATCGGTATTTTGTCTATTCACCGATAGTACCAAGCTGTATATTTTTGTATAGTAAGTATTATTTATCTTACTTAATATTATAACTCTCTTAACAAATACAACCTACTCTTAAGAAGCACTATTTCATAATTAATAAATAGTAGGGACCTAAGAGGCAATATACTTGATATAAACCCATATAAGATACTCAGGTAAGTGGAGTGGTCTATTCTTGTTCCGAATCCAACAGACATACATTATTAAGTCTTCTTGTCCCTTTATTTAAGTGGGGATCCCATTTCCCGATTCTTTATTGTTTAAGAGTGCGTGGGATGCCGCGTCTCCGAAATTAGGATTTTTCTGTTCAAATAAAAACTAAAAAGAATGTTTGCTTTATGTTTGCTATTTCCATTTTAGATAACGAAAATGTTATTAAAGATTTTATTTATTTAGGACAATAAGTAAACTAAGGTAACTTACGTAAGTCCCAAATGAAAAATTGCTAGTCGATGGAGCATCGGGATCTGAAAACAAAATATGTTAATGCATTTTCTTGCACAAGAAGAATAAGAAAATAACAAAAAACTGCAAGAAAGCATCAATCAATCTTGTCTGCTAGCAGCTTAATGAATGAAAACGATGTTAATGACTGTAATCTATCAAAGTAACATGTCTTAAGCAATCAGGGATATTTATGTCTAATTTAATTTGCATTCTAGCTTCTGCCCACGACGTCTAAAGATAGCGGGTAGTACTGTATATTCTATATTTTGAAGTATGTACATTTCTTTATCAATAAAAAAGATAAGGTACTAGTATCACGGCATGATAACAATTTTATAATTAATTCATACTTACCAAAAGCAGTAGCATTTCCCGCTGGTCCGACACATCCCCTATCATCTACCAAATTAACCCTAGCTAACAGCTTCACTTTAGGTGCTGTACTCTTCATTCGCTTTTTACGCTCTCCGCTACGCTCGTCGCTCCGCTCAACACTGCGGTCGCCCACTGGTAGGAGCAACCAACGGATGGTGTCGCCTTCAGAAACGAACCCATCGGTGTCAACGTGGCGAGTTATGGTGTTTGCAAACCATGGTGATGGATGGGCGTCCGATACCATTTGTTTGCCAAGACTGGAAAATAAGTTCTTATTAGTTTTCAAGTGGTACGAAAATGTAGGTAACAAAGTCAAGTTGAACATCGTTGATTAAATTAATGAAGGCAACGGAGAGCTCTTATACTAGGCCCCGCAAAATGCTTCTCTGTTCCAACCTTTATAATGACACGCACAATTTTTAATGAAAAGGGACAGCCAAATGGCCTTAAAAATCCCCCCCCGTTTCAGGATTTCTTATGTATCAAGGTTTAAAATTGATTTTCAGTTAAAAATAGAGGAACTTAATTCTCAAGATCCCGTTCGAAGGATTAATTCAAGGAACCATTACATCTGAAAGAAATTACTTAAAAAAACGTCTGAAAAGACTTTTATGGCGCACCTTCTTACAGATCAAAAGCTTTTATGTCTTGTGTGTTTTCCAAAGATTAAACTAAAATATACCGTTTTATTATTTAACAATACTTTGTACAGATATAGAACAAGGAGACCTTTATCTTTGATTGAAAAAAAATACCTTTTTTTGTTTTTAATTCGCCAAAGTTCCATATCTCCTTATCAAAATAACACGGATACGTCCTACGCGACAGCTGGTTACATTCCCAGGACTCCAAAGGGCTTTTTCCTTAAGGAAAATTGGAATATTACCTTTCAGGAATGCTTGACAACCTTTGCCTTTATATCGACCTATGTATTATTGTTTCATTTTAACCCGATCATCCGTATCTGAACGTCCTTTTAAGAATTGTGGATATTATTTTAAACTGGGTCAGACACAAATTCCCAATGGAGTTTTAAGGGACAATGTTTTATCTTCAGATGTACCTTTTTGTTGAATACAAATCATTTTAGCAGGGTTAAAGAAAAATATATATAGCTAGTACAGACGACAGCAAGTCACGGTACCCAAATCTGTCAAATTTTACCAAACGAACATTAACCTTACACTATTGCGATGAGGTTGAAAATCTATTGCAGTTTGACAGATTGTGGTAACTTGATATCACCACAATCTGTCAAATTTGACCACCCTCGAATTGAGATCAACTTCTTTAGAAATCCGTGTAAAAATAAAAGTAGAACTCATTATTTCGAAGGTTGCGTAAATATTTTAAAAGAAACTTTATTTCACAAAAGCACATTTTGCGCTAGTTTAATAGGTAAGCAATTATTACGAACTTTAACTACTAACCTCACAATATAGCTCTGCTTGCCCAACTTAGCAGAAGGTAATCTTTGCGGGTAGCTTGGTAACGGCAATGTCCAGCTCACGTTGGCGAACATCTCGCCTTGTATGGTGACTGTTTCAGCGGACACGACCGGCGCCGGGAGACGGGGCGAGTGTGCGCAAGAGCATACGCCTACCACACATTCTGGAACAAATTAATATGTTATAGTACTGAAGGTTCTGTGGAAATTGCGTAGCTATAGATCAGAAACAAAAAATTTTTGCTCAAGTAATTCAAAACGTTAAGAAAAATTTTAAGCATGCTTTTTCAAATTTCATAAAAATATTTAACGTCACGAGCTAAAAATACTTAGCTTCACACCGATAAGGATTGAACTTTAATCTCGGTGTGAGAGGAGGCCTGTACCCAGCAGTGGGACGATACAAAAGGCTGTCATAATGTTTTTAGCTTCGGAGACACTGGATCTACCAACATGCCATTTAATATCCCACTTAGTACTGAGTGGTGTTTGTACCACTACTAGTCGGTAGCCGGAGCCTCGTCGGTTTTTCGGCAGGGTGCACCACGGGCAGGCGAGGTTGGCAATTAGAACAGGAAGATGTTGATGGAATATTTTATCCCCGGCAACTATTATTAGCTATTTTGTCAGTTCACAAGCAAGGCAATGGGAATCAATTCTAAAGAAGTATCAAAAAATATTTTTTTTGAGGTCCTGATTGCCAGAGAAAAGAATGAACAATCAAAGGAAGTATTGAGGAAATCTGCCGGTAATTTGAGAAATGAGAATTTTGCTTTTGTATGGAATGTACAAAGCTTGAGTGGATCATTAGTCTTCTTTTATTAACTTATTTGGATGTTTGTAACTTTTTCAAACAGACACCACAGAATTAATGTTGAAAGAAATCTTAAGCTCTTATAAATCGTCAGATACAAGGGCGAGATTCCACCAGTATGCGGCACTGTGACACACACTAAATGTTTCTTCTGATCTACTCGCTTGCTAAACTCAGGGGCGTATTTAAAGATTGCGCGCCCCGGGCTCCTGTAGCTCTCCGCCCCATCAAGGAATAAAAAATTTACAGATTTCATATTTTACATTATTTTTCTGTGGACAACATTTTTTTTTAAATTCGTTTATTACATCATCGTAGTCAATTGTATTTGTTAAATCGGCTTCGGTGTTCAAAATTATGAAATTGATCAGCCGTTCTTTGATAAGACGCGATGTTAAATAGTTTTTAGGGTTTCGTAGTCGACTAGGAACGCTTATTCAAAAAGAAAAAAAATATAAAAGGCGCGAGCGTAGCGAGCGCGAATTTTTTTTGTTAGTTTAGAGTCTCAAAGGTAGACAGACACCGAGAAAAAACTTGAAGATTAATAAGATGCGAGTGAAGCGAGCCCTTAATTTTTTTAATTAGAAGACTAAAAGGTAAACAAAGAAAAAAGAAGTTGGAGATTGAAAAGGCGCGAGCGCAGCGAGCGCGAATTTTTTTCGTTTGAAGAGACAAAATTTTACCATACGTAATTTTATTATTTTTTATGAAACTATGCCGCCCCCTAAAAAATGCCCAATTTGCCTCCCTGACTCCCACACGCTGCGCCACTAATCTCATAATGTCTAAATATCAACGTGCCTAAGCAGTGGCGGCGCTAGACCAAATATGCACGTCGCAACTAAGTAATATTGCGACGATCCTAGCCTCCAGCTTTTGTTGACCGGTGAGGGTATTACTGTGATGAGTCAAGTAACAATTCATAATTTTATTGGATAATGTATAGTTTATGAAGCCAAGAAATATTAAGGAAAGAAAAAGCTTTTAAAAAAATAAGAATGCGCGAGCGAAGCGAGCGCGAAATATTTTATTAGCCTGACGTGTAAACTATCTAAAATCGAAAAGAAAAGGGCGCGAGCGGAGCGAGTGCTATTTGTTAAAAGCTGAAGTTGCAGTTTTGATTAATTTGTGGAGGCATGAAGCGTGGAGGAACAGACTAAAAGCAATATGAATGCGCGAGCGAAGCGAGCGCGAAAATTTTGATCAGTTCGAGGATGAAACATGATTGGCGAAACGAAAATAAATACGTAACAAATTTTTCTG
>NWSH02000525.1:12932179-12945193 GCA_002382865.2 Heliothis virescens | reverse complement strand
CTCCACTAATCCGAACGGGGGCTAAATTTTCAGAGTTCGGATTAAAGAGGTCCTACTGTATATATTTTTTCAGAAACCAAGACAGCACAACAATAAAAAAATACACCCATAGAAATTAAAAGGCTGTATAAAGACAGGGATGAAGACTTACGCGGCCTANCCCCTATAATCCGAACGCTCCACTAATCCGAACGGGGGCTAAATTTTCAGAGTTCGGATTAAAGAGGTCCTACTGTATATATTTTTTCAGAAACCAAGACAGCACAACAATAAAAAAATACACCCATAGAAATTAAAAGGCTGTATAAAGACAGGGATGAAGACTTACGCGGCCTACGCTTGCGCAGCTCGGCGCAGAGCTGCGTGAAGCTGATGAAGGCGGCGGCGTCGTCGGGCACGCCGTGGTCGGGCCACGCCGTGTACTGCAGCTGCGTTATGTTGCGGCACGCGCCTGTGTTCTCCTGACAACGAACATATAAAGAAATTTAGTTTTGCTTGAGTAGCTATAGTTTATATCCTTCTGACTTCTGCAAAAAGGATGACTCGCGACCCGTCGTAACTATGAAAAGTAGCCTAAAGCCTTCCTCGATAAATGTGCTATCTGACACTGGAAGATTTTTTCAAATCGGACCAGTAGTTCCTGAGAGTGCGTTCAAACAAAGAAACAAACAAACTCTTCAGCTTTATGTTATTTAGTATATATTTTTGCTATGGTGCGCTAAAGCTGATACAAACCCGTGTATTGTAAAAGACATGACGCTTTATATACTGCCATAGAGTACACTTTCAGAAAGAGATCGTTATTTCTCCAGGCGTTTGTGTACTAAGCACGCTTTTCTATAAGGCTGTCCGGTCTCAGAATAGTGCATTTTTTACACGACTGCCAAGAAGGATTGTATTTTTATGTTTCCGCCCCGATTCGCTATGCATTTTTATTTCAATTTGAAAATGAAAATGTAGCATTATTGTTAAACAATTTTTAGAAAATCAAAGATGACCTTGGAACTTGAACCTCTGAACTCGGACCGTTTACTTTTTATTCATACACACTACAATAATTCTTACCTTAATAGTCATCTCTCTCCTAACATAATGTCCGTGGTTCTGTTCACTGGTAGTCAGTATAGTCAGACTATTAGTAGCTTTTAGCGGCGTATTGCCCACTTTGGGCCAGTACTGGTGGCACTTGGCGCGACCTCGCTCCGTCAGTACTGTCAGCATGACTACGAGACTGCTTTCTGATTCCCATACCATCTGCCAGAAGTCGCCTACTGTGGTTGATAGAGGACCTGGAGGAATAAAGACAATAATTAAAGTATATGTTACAAGAAAAATGTGCAAAAAAAATCAGTTGGAAGATGTTTTCGCAACTTCAAGTTGGACTGACGGAAATCGTCAAAAATTACAAAAACTCAATAAATTGCAAAATTCGCGAATTATACATGGAGTATATTGGTGTGCCCCTCAGTATAAGGAATGTAGATTTTGGATTACCATGTATACAACAGAGTAGTCGGTTTCTTTCAAGAGAAATAAAAGAAGTCGTTTAACTTTGTGTAAAAAGTTTTTTATTTTGCCTTCGATTCTTTAGGGTTCCTATCGTCAGATCCTGAAGTGGTTCATAAATAACGAAGATATTCGCGAACACACATAAAGCAATACATGACAACTTCTCCCTGTTTGGGAAGACGGTTAAAAACTACTGAATAAGATAAACATTGGTGTGGTCCATCTGTATACGATTTCTTCCCTAAAAGAAGGAGGTTCTTATGAATTCGATATGAATACTCATTATAATGAAATAATTGACTAACCTTGCGTCGCAATGTAAGTGAGAACCATATCAGAGTTGGGTATCTCCATGTTGATATACGACGCGTTGATATAGTCGCCCGTTGGTCCGTTCTTTAATATCACTCGCGTTGAATCATCTACAAAATAAATACGTTTATGAAGAGTATATTTTCCACAAAATAACTTTGCTTCTCCGAAGTTAGGCAATTAACACTTCACGCATGCGCAGTAGCCAACTTTGGACAAGCAAAGTTACATGACGTGTAGGTACTGTGTACCATCGAATTTATATTGAAGTTAATCAATCCTGTAGCTACTGGCTTTATTTGCAGTGATTTAAAGTAGTCAAGTACATGATAGAATAAACATATCTCATCTCAAAATAGCTGTTTCGCATGCATTCCATGTCGTTTCATACTTTCTTTTTTGTTACTTTATGTACCAGTCAGGTCAGACAATTATACCAATCAATAAAATAGCTAGGTAATTAAAAAAAATACTCACAAGGTGCAATATCCCGATACCGATTCTTATTCAAATTGCTCGGTAATTTCGACACATTAGTGGGCTCGTCAGGTAATCTTCTAAGCAAGGTCTCGTACTGTTTGAGCGCGTTCCCGCTAGCTAGGCCGTCGCCTAGCAACAGTATCGATTGTTCTAGAGCATCTCCTTCAGCTGATTGACCTTCGTAGAACGGAACGAAGCAGGCTTCTGGTTCCTCAGCGCCGGGGTCTTCGGGAGCGTAGACAGCTGTGATATATGTAGAATATATTATATAGAAAAAAATACAGGCTTACTAAGTTATGCTATTCACAACTCTGTGTCGATAATGGAAAGCTCTTTTTCCATTTTTGTTATACCAAGGTTAAACGGATGTAGCCAAGCAGAAACGACTCAAGCCATACGACACTTCGTGTCAGCCGTTTTTGCTTATATGCTCCAAATATGAGTGTAAAATTGGTGTTTTTTCAAAATTTAATACTGTAAAAGTGAAGTTTGATAAATCTTAATTTAGAAATGGTAGAAAACAATTCACAATAGATTTAGTTCACAGCTTTAAAATTGCAGTATAGACGACAGCAGGCCACTATTTTGATAAGGTTGAAAATCGATTGAAGAAATTTCACAGATTGAAGTAGGTTGGTGTGTACCAGAAACCTGTGTCTGTACATGAAATGCGCTAGCAAAGTATTTTGCACAAAATGGCAAAAACGGAATTTAACAGTCATAAAAAAGTGCTATAGTATAGAACTCACCGTTAGGCTTGACGACCAAAGTAAGGGGTCCTCTCGTGTTCCTGATCAGTTGTACTACTTGTTCATGAGTCAATTCGTCTACGTCAGTGCCGTTTATTGATATCACCTGAAACGCGAACATTACTTGAAATCAACTAATTGATAAGACAGAAGTTTAGAACTTTAATTATTTCAGGAAAATCATAATTATATCATGAATATTTTAGAAGCAATGAAGTTAATCAATTGAATCGGCAATAAGTGACGCAACATTGCCTATGCGGGAAAAAAAAATATGGTATTTTGGTTGGACACAAAAAATAATCGATACTTAAACATGACAGAATGGTTCAGAATTACAACTGAACCTGGTAGGTGGCGCTGCTATCGGTGTTATACATAGGGTGAGTGGTAATTAGTGACCGATACTTGAACACGTAATTGTAATCATAATTATTACAAACAACTTTACCAAATAAACTTTTTTATTCTGAATATTTTAGTTCAAGTTTCGGGCACTAATTACCAGTCACCCTAAGAGATACGAGATATGCTACGTGTGATAGTATTTGTAGGTATAAATGTTACTAACCTGATCTCCTTCCTGTAACTTCAGCCTCGTCCTACTAGCGACCCTCGACACTAATACGGGCGCTCCCCCACCCCCGCGTACATTGAACCCGAACAGCCCATCAGCGCCCGGCTCTAGGCGTATTCTGACGCCGCCATTAGACTCGTTGGTTTCAGCACCGTCAGAACCTGATTCTGACTCGTCTACATAGGATAGGGGGATGCGAAGAACGCGTTCTAGGAAGTCGCCGTCGCTGGAAGGTTGAATAGTGAGGTTATTTATTATGAAAACTTTACAAATCAAATAAGAAAAATATTAGATAGGATATCTTTGCCCAAAAAACATTCTAGGACTTGCAGTGTACGCAGTGACCCATAATTTTTACGAATCCGCGATGTTAGTCGCACGGCATCTGATGCGTCCGCACAGAGCAAGTAACCTCGCGAGCGCGATCTCCGAGAGCGCGAAAGAGGGGTCATCGTGCGCTTACTTCGGCAGCAATTGATTCGCGAGGGTGCTCGCTCTGTGTAGACGCGCCTGAGTACACAAATGAATGAAAGCGCTGCAACTGTGTTTGGAACTTAGTAGTAAGCCGCCATTAAATTTGTCGAAAACAATAATAACTGTATCTCGCAGTGTGACGTCGGCGCCCGGCGACGTCTGTAGGTACTACTAGGTATATAGCAATACTAACTGTATCTCGGACACGGGGCGCTGCACGTCGGTCCAGGCGGGGCGCGGCGCGGGCTCGCAGTGTGACGTCACGCATGCCGCCCGGCGACGTCTGTAGGTACTACTAGGTATATAGCAATACTAACTGTATCTCGGACACGGGGCGCTGCACGTCGGTCCAGGCGGGGCGCGGCGCGGGCTCGCAGTGTGACGTCACGCATGCCGCCCGGCGACGTCTGTAGGTACTACTAGGTATATAGCAATACTAACTGTATCTCGGACACGGGGCGCTGCACGTCGGTCCAGGCGGGGCGCGGCGCGGGCTCGCAGTGTGACGTCACGCATGCCGCCCGGCGACGTCTGTAGGTACTACTAGGTATATAGCAATACTAACTGTATCTCGGACACGGGGCGCTGCACGTCGGTCCAGGCGGGGCGCGGCGCGGGCTCGCAGTGTGACGTCACGCATGCCGCCCGGCGACGTCTGTAGGTACTACTAGGTATATAGCAATACTAACTGTATCTCGGACACGGGGCGCTGCACGTCGGTCCAGGCGGGGCGCGGCGCGGGCTCGCAGTGTGACGTCACGCATGCCGCCCGGCGACGTCTGTAGGTACTACTAGGTATATAGCAATACTAACTGTATCTCGGACACGGGGCGCTGCACGTCGGTCCAGGCGGGGCGCGGCGCGGGCTCGCAGTGTGACGTCACGCATGCCGCCCGGCGACGTCTGTAGGTACTACTAGGTATATAGCAATACTAACTGTATCTCGGACACGGGGCGCTGCACGTCGGTCCAGGCGGGGCGCGGCGCGGGCTCGCAGTGTGACGTCACGCATGCCGCCCGGCGACGTCTGTAGGTACTACTAGGTATATAGCAATACTAACTGTATCTCGGACACGGGGCGCTGCACGTCGGTCCAGGCGGGGCGCGGCGCGGGCTCGCAGTGTGACGTCACGCATGCCGCCCGGCGACGTCTGTAGGTACTACTAGGTATATAGCAATACTAACTGTATCTCGGACACGGGGCGCTGCACGTCGGTCCAGGCGGGGCGCGGCGCGGGCTCGCAGTGTGACGTCACGCATGCCGCCCGGCGACGTCTGTAGGTACTACTAGGTATATAGCAATACTAACTGTATCTCGGACACGGGGCGCTGCACGTCGGTCCAGGCGGGGCGCGGCGCGGGCTCGCAGTGTGACGTCACGCATGCCGCCCGGCGACGTCTGTAGGTACTACTAGGTATATAGCAATACTAACTGTATCTCGGACACGGGGCGCTGCACGTCGGTCCAGGCGGGGCGCGGCGCGGGCTCGCAGTGTGACGTCACGCATGCCGCCCGGCGACGTCTGTAGGTACTACTAGGTATATAGCAATACTAACTGTATCTCGGACACGGGGCGCTGCACGTCGGTCCAGGCGGGGCGCGGCGCGGGCTCGCAGTGTGACGTCACGCATGCCGCCCGGCGACGTCTGTAGGTACTACTAGGTATATAGCAATACTAACTGTATCTCGGACACGGGGCGCTGCACGTCGGTCCAGGCGGGGCGCGGCGCGGGCTCGCAGTGTGACGTCACGCATGCCGCCCGGCGACGTCTGTAGGTACTACTAGGTATATAGCAATACTAACTGTATCTCGGACACGGGGCGCTGCACGTCGGTCCAGGCGGGGCGCGGCGCGGGCTCGCAGTGTGACGTCACGCATGCCGCCCGGCGACGTCTGTAGGTACTACTAGGTATATAGCAATACTAACTGTATCTCGGACACGGGGCGCTGCACGTCGGTCCAGGCGGGGCGCGGCGCGGGCTCGCAGTGTGACGTCACGCATGCCGCCCGGCGACGTCTGTAGGTACTACTAGGTATATAGCAATACTAACTGTATCTCGGACACGGGGCGCTGCACGTCGGTCCAGGCGGGGCGCGGCGCGGGCTCGCAGTGTGACGTCACGCATGCCGCCCGGCGACGTCTGTAGGTACTACTAGGTATATAGCAATACTAACTGTATCTCGGACACGGGGCGCTGCACGTCGGTCCAGGCGGGGCGCGGCGCGGGCTCGCAGTGTGACGTCACGCATGCCGCCCGGCGACGTCTGTAGGTACTACTAGGTATATAGCAATACTAACTGTATCTCGGACACGGGGCGCTGCACGTCGGTCCAGGCGGGGCGCGGCGCGGGCTCGCAGTGTGACGTCACGCATGCCGCCCGGCGACGTCTGTAGGTACTACTAGGTATATAGCAATACTAACTGTATCTCGGACACGGGGCGCTGCACGTCGGTCCAGGCGGGGCGCGGCGCGGGCTCGCAGTGTGACGTCACGCGCGACCCGCGCATGCCGCCCGGCGACGCGACCGACACCGAGCGTTCGCGGGTACGGGAACTACTGCGCCTGTAGAAACAAAAATGTTTTCAATAAAATCTTCTTTTTATCGAGTGCCTACAGGTTTAATCATCTATCAAGCCCTAGTGTCAGAGTTTTCTCAAATCCACCTAACAGCCTCTGATGTGGAATTATAATTACGACTGCTTCTGAGTAGCATTCAAGGACACCGGCTTTACGTGCCCTCCCAGGCACGGGGCTGTAACACCGCCAACTTCCAAACTCCAGGCTGCTTTGTGACTTCGGCCGTGCTATTTAGGCCTGACCCGGGAATTGCCAGGACCCGTTCAGGGCAGTCGCGCTATGCTACCACTAAACCAACTAGATAGTTCAATAAAATATGAACATCACAAAAGTTCACCTATCAAAGAACTGACAGATGAAACTTCACTTATTTTTTAACACTTACCTAACAAAACTCCTATTCGTCGACCTAGATCTCCTCGCGTCTTCTAAGGCCATGGTTTCAGTTCTAGGCACAGTGGGGGCGGCTAGACCGGCTAGGGCTCCTAGGGCTGCCAATAGGGCTCGTCTTCTAGGAGCTCGTAGTCTGAAGAAGCCGTGTCTTTCAACGCTACAGCGCCATAAGGCTTTAGCCGCTCGACCCGAACGCATGTTGAAACCGAGGACCGTGTCGTAGGATTCTGACTGCGAAATGTCAAAAATAAATTGAATGTTTTTGTTTTTTATTATTTTTAATGAATGGCAGATCAAGTTTATCAATCAAAAGTCGTATTATTATGTTCAGTCAATAGAAGAAATAATAAAACATACAGTAGGTATGACCTCACGCCGTCAGGGTGACCAAATATTTCGAAAACATCTGAAGTTTAATTACTATTTTTTTGTTCAAAAAATATAATAGGNAGGGGCGGCTAGACCAGCTAGGGCTCCTAAGGCGGCCAATAGGGCTCGTCTCCTAGGCGCTCGAAGTCTGAAGAAGCCGTGTCTTTCAACGCTACAGCGCCATAGAGCTTTCGCAGCTCGACCCGAACGCATGTTGAAACCGAGGACCGTGTCGTAGGATTCCGACTGCGAAATGTCAAAAATAAATTGAATGTGTTTGTTTTTTATTATTTTAAATGAATGGCAGACCAAGTTTACCAATCAAAAGTCTTATTATTGTTATGTTCAGTCAATTGAAGAAATAATAAAACATAGGTATGACCTCACGCTGTCAAGGTGACCAAATATTTCGAAAACATCTGAAGTTAAATTACTATTTGTTAAAAAAATAAATAGGTAGGTATAGGTACTTACAGGTTCCCTCTTCAACTGTATAAAGAACTGTTTCTTCTTGAATGAAATCTTAACGATTTTACTCCAAGAGAATGTGTTCACCCTGATTGTGTTCTGAAACACGACGATACCTATTGACGTGACGCCAATAAATATGTCCTTGCCGTTGTAATCCTGGAAGAGAAAAATTAAAGATGAATCTAACTACTCCGCGAACCCGTATANCACGACGATACCTATTGACGTGACGCCAATAAATATGTCCTTGCCGTTGTAATCCTGGAAGAGATAAATTAAAGATGAATCTAACTACTCCGCGCACCCGGATAAAAGATAGTCTTATCGTCTTCCAAAATCTAGTATTTTATTGGGATAGTATAATTAGGATAAATCTACAAAATAAAAATCACCCCCATATTTTTTTCTGGCTTCGATAGCCTTAGCTAGCCGATAAGCCCGGTTCAGATGATTATTTTTTGTCGTTTTCGTTGTAGTCATGTAACAAACCGCGGAGGGGCTAGTGAGGCGTGGATCTGTGGGCGGTGAGTTTCGGGTGGCTCCTTCCATCTGTCAGAGACGACAGGCCCGTGTCGGCGGCGCGCGTTGTTCCACGTGCTCCTCAGAGCGTGTCAGCAAACCCTTGCGGGGCCCACTAGGGCCAGAGCCCGTGCGGGTTGTTCGAAAGAGTTACCGCGGTCGTGGCACACAAAAGGCTCCCGAAGGAACACGGTGAGTTTTAGTCAGTAAAAGTCTGACATTCCCTCCCGCTGTCACCCAAAGCGGGAGGCGTCATACTGATGATTTCCCATCAATAAAATAAAAAAGGCTAGTGATTTCCATAAAAATATTCAGCGTGGCTATGACGCATGTAAATAATAAAGATAATGACGTGTGGGATATTTAAAACAATTTTCTTTCAACCTAATGATTTTAATGTTTATCAAAGAAATTTAAGCCTTAAAACTAAAACTATATGTCTTATTTTGGAATCAACAGCAGCCTAAGATTGTAAGGAAAATCACCGACAGTAATTATTCAGTGATTCCCACATTTCAAACATCACGAGATGTCTTGGGTATATCCCAAGTTATTCATAAGGTAAATGACGAGTATAAAATACTGAGATCAAAGTGATGCGATGATGTCAAATGTGTCGTAATATAAACATAATTATCTGAACGTTTTGTTTGAGCGTCATTCGTCATACGTTGCATCATTTATTTGTCCAGACAGTTGATCACATTTTTTGAGTGTTTTTATGATGTGTTATTATACAAATTAAAACGCTAAAAAATATTTTAGAATTATAAAAGTGTAGCCGTGTCTGGACGATAAGAAATTCTAAGGGTACGTCCTGCTTGGTAGATTCACTGCGAACGCAAATGCGAAGCGATCTGCAGCGAATTTATAAATGCACGGTGCGCGCAGCATCACGTAGGCCACTTAAAATGAAAACGACTGTTTGTTGTTTTTCCGTTACATCGCGCTGTTTGGCGTTCGTATTCACATCACTTACGTAGGACGCATGGTAAACAATGACCGAATCTGTCTAATATTAAGCACTGGGGCAAGCAAAGGCATCACTTTTGAATGATAGTAAAATGTTTCTTATAATGATGCCTTTAAAGTGCAAAGTTGTTAGAGCAGACAGCGAAAATGAACCATTGATATTTGAACAACGTTAATTAGTGTTTGCTAACGACCGTTCCCAATAACCTATCTATCTCTGGATTTGCTTACTAGAGATAGAATTTTGTCATTAGTCCCATACAAGTAATGTCAAATTCCTATCTCTAGTAACCAAATCCAGAGATAGACAGAATATTGAATTCCGCAGTTAGTCAATACCTTTTGTATTAAAAACTTTTTACAAAAAAAACAAAACCGACTTCACAAAAAAACACTGAAAGGGATAAAAAAATAAAACTTTTCACATGGCTCTAGAAGTCGGTGTCTGCAGGTCTGTTGAATGTGTTTATTTTGCCACCGACTTCTAGAGCCATGTGAAAAGTTTTATTTTTTTATCCCTTTCAGTGTTTTTTTGTGAAGTCGGTTTTGTTTTTTTTGTAAAAAGTTTTTTTATTCGTTCATCTGCCTACGTTGACTTATCCGCTCTGCATGCTCATTCATTGCGGGCCGCTCTAGGTTACGCCTTTTTCTGATGCAGAGTTCACCGGGAGCGTGTTGGTGTGTATGCGCTTTCCCTTCTTCTGTTCCTGCACTCCGCCACATATGGCGGTTTTTTCTGGTTTGTATTATTGTTGCGCTTATCATCATATGTTGCCAGCTGGAGGAATTTGCCTTTTTTTGACCAGCCAGCTTTCGCATCGACTGGTCGTTTCGACCCTTCTTTGCAGTAGTTAAGATAAGACATTTATCTCGCGGGCTCGTCTTTTTCGGTGCGCTGGTGTTTTCGCGCCGCCGGGTGCCCTTGCTGGCGGCCGCCTCTGTTACTATTCGCAGGCTCCCCCGCCTTTAGTTACAGCGTCCTTTCCGGTTGTATCTCCTGGCCTCCCCTCCATTCCTACCCACTTAGTCTTCCACCATCTCTGCAATTTAATTCGGCATTGTGTCATCGCTTTGTGGCTTCTTGTCTCCCAATTGCATCATGTTCACTATTTCCTACACTGGGGCCCTTCTTGTTCGCCTGTTTCAAGCTGTCTTAATTTCGTTTGAGCCCTTCCCTCTCCTTCTGTTCTCTGTTTTCCTCCTTTCTCCATGTAGACCTCCTGGTCCCCTCTTTCTACTTACAGGCTGCCCTCTCTGTGATGTTTTCATCCGTACCAGCCTGCTTCTATTCTTGCCCTACGTCGTGTTTTCGACGCCTTTTGCCTTTTCGTCTTCCCCTTTCTTATTCGACTTCTGATATACTTCTGTTGTATTTTCCTGTGTGCTGTCTTGGCTCATTCCGGCACTGTGGGGCTTTACCTGGTTTTGCCTTTTCTACACTTTGGTTCCTCGACTCCCGCTTCCCCTCTCGTCCACGCTGTGTTCCTTACTATTTTGCATTTTACATGTTGCCATGACCCATACTGGGATCTTCTCGCATTGACTATCGGTGTTTTCACTTGTGATTAAGAGGGCTTCCCTGTCCTGTGATCATTGAATCTCCAGGTGTCTACGGGCTTTTGCCACGTACCCCTCGTGGCCTGTCTGCGTCCACTCTTCCTCTTCACAGTAGTCATCAGTGTATCCAGTGTCTTATCCTGAGTGTCGTCCTGTATTTACCTGACCATCTTCCGCTCCTCTACTTACCATTTGTTTGATGGCCTTTCGTACCCACGAGTCTTCTTCCGTGTCTTTGGTCATATACACCTTGCTTTGACCGTGCCCTTCGATTCTTTATATCACTCGATGTTGTCGTCAGACCTGTACTCACCAGTGATCTGGCCGTGGTTTGTGGTTCATTGCGTCAACTGGTGGTTTTTGCTCTTTTCTACCCATTCACATTTTGTTTGTCTTGTCTGTCATCTTTTTGTACGCCAAACTAACATATCTTTACCCGCGGTATGCTCTGCGACCGCTCCTACGTTTATACACTTGGTTTACATCGTTTTTGAGCCTTGCTCAGCCCATTTTCACGAACGATTAGTATGTCATATCAACAAAGACAACCGATTATTCGTGTGTGCAGATTATTAAGGTCATTCTTCATCCGGCTTGCCCTCACCCTTGCTCCTGGTGTCCAGCCTGGCGACCGATGAAGACCGCTGTGCTGCGCGACGCATTTATATGACAGGTAGCTCAGACTATACTAGCTCTTAGTGTCTCTCACTTAGTGCCCATTGGTCAATTCTACAGAGCATGTATGCACTTACGGAGCGACTACCCCGTTCGCAACATCCACCGACTTCACCTGTGGCCTTTGTCTCCTGCCACGCAGGCGGCGCCGACGCGCGTCATCTCGGGTTACTCGCTCCTACAAGGGTCGCGGCTGCGCTGCAGGCATTTCTTGGCGCCGCTCCGCAGCTTGGATCTGATTAGGGGTCTGAATTCGCTCGCTCAAAGGTGCGGCTTTGTGTCCTCTCTGGCCGTTGTTTTCTGGCTGCGTTACGCTAGTGCACTTGCCATTTCTACTCAGTCGTTTACTGTTTCCGCCAGTTTCGTCTCCATTCCAGCCGGTTTTCGCTAACGTTTCGATCGCTCTTGACTTTGCCTCGACCAGTCGTCACACTTCCAATTTTACTGACTCTTTGTCCGCTCTCGCAACTCTGTTCAGATAGCAATCTCGAACTTGGCAATGGCTGCTACGTTGCTGGTTCCGTGTACACGCTGGTCTCCCCGCCATGAACTGTAGATTTTTCGCACTTCTCTTGCTGGTCAACGGTCCCGACCGTCTACCCTGGCGCTCATCTTGGTCAATTCCTGCATCGCATTTGGAATATGGGGTACGCACTTTGCTACTATTTCTTTGCGATGTCTTGTCTTTTCTTCTTTCTGTTCCAGTTTACATTTTTATCTAAATGCAAGTTTCTTTTGCAGTCTTTAAGCCCTTTTTCCCCATTTAATTACCACTCACCAATTTGTTATAAAACGCTCATGTCTTATCATCTCCTTCGCCCCCATGCTACATACCTGAACTCTCCCTGAGCAATTGCCCCCTTGTTACAAGGCGGCTATAATCTTTTAGTTATCATCGCTGACTGTTGTACACTTTATTCTTTAAGAACTTTCATTTATTCTACTCAATGCTCATTCTGCTCTCTATTTGCGCTATTTTCCTGGATAGCTCCTCATATCGCAGCTAACAAGGTATGTGACTCCTTCAGTATTCTCTTTTACCGACCTTCCAACGGAGAGTTTCATCGACCGTCTTTTTTTTTTTTTTTTTTTTTTTTTTTTACTAAACTGTCTGTTCCCGATTTCGAGAATGGTATGGCGAAATAATTCAAGAAAATCCTTTTTGTTGCAAAAGGGTGTTACTTCACGGTGGTTCCTGGTAGGACGACCCGGCATCTGCCTGATAGGATCCTGGAGAAATTGAAGGTATATTTTCGTAAGAACGCTTTTTTACGTTCGTGATACTATATCACAGTCGGCGACTGATACATGTGGGTGGGAATGGGTTATTAAAGATAAGTTTTTTGTAGAGCCGAAAACTGAAAGCATAAAATTAT
>NWSH02000525.1:12907160-12922807 GCA_002382865.2 Heliothis virescens | reverse complement strand
ACCAGCTGACACACACTGCTGGGTAGAAAAACACGATTTAATAAGTGCACGTAAAAGCCAAAAATCGTCTCCTCATCAGACCTTGAAACCTTATTGTGGTCTAAGTTCATTACACGACCTTTCTAAAAAGTCCAAACACGGATATGATACGATGTTCCATCATAAAGTTCCAGTTCATACGTTTCGGCTCCATCATGAGATCAGTTCGACAGTACCATATTATTGTATTGTCATCCAAACTACATACAACTGCCAATTTTCATGATGCTACGGTCCTTGGAAGATGGTGAAATTAGTGATCTTAGATTTGATTAGGTACATTGAGTTAGTTACATACAGGTGGACCTAGTATAAGCGTGTTAAAAATCAAGTGCACAGCTTTTAAATAGGTAGACATTATTATTTATGGTATTCACAAGATATTGCCGAAAAAATCATTGAATTCTATTCAGTTGCTGAGAGATCCGAGGTTTTGCCGTTTTTAACGCCCCAGTAACTCCACTATATGTCAAAAAGATAATTTGAATTTGTGTGACAGAGAGCTTGAGCTGGTAGGTAAGTATTGGTTTCCAGAAAATTCGACAAATTCAATGTCATTTCCAGATATAACCATAAATATTAAATTTAATCTGTTTAAAAAAAACTAATAATATATTCTTGCAATATATCTGTCTGGCTTGGATTAATAGAAAAAAATATAATTCTACTTTTCTCTGGACACAGGTCCTACAGTAAATTTTCGTCAACACACTATGTTAGTTTTTGGCATATTTTTCCATCAAATATATGAGATTAAAAATATCTACTTCAAGGACTAAAAAGTATAAACAAACATAAAAAAAATATAAATAAAACAGAGCAAGCAAACATTATCCAATCAAAACCATATTCAAACTCTATTTAGGCATCTAGACTATTCTAGACAATGCAGTATCTAACTGGAACAAATACCACAGAAAATATAGACAATACAGGCTTAGTTATAAACACTATATGTCATTGCGTGTTACATTAGATCAACAATTAACCCACTTCGCTGGACCAATCTTGGACAATTATTATGCAATTGAGTGGTCATCCTTCTGTATTATACAGGTCATTAAAGAAATCAGCTCTTAGAAGATGCAATTAATGGCCCTTCATAAAGAGATCATATGCAAAATTTCAAACCCAAAATTTTTCTAGAAATGAGAATATTTTTTTTCGTATATGCCAACACGGTTTCATTAAATTAAAGATGTAACTTTTCAAAATAATTATATATTCTTACTTTTTATCCGTAGAGAGACAAGGGTCATTACAAAATACAGCTTTCAATTAGATGTTTTTATTGGGTGTTTTTGGAATATCTTGTATATTACGGACCACAGACACAGTTACATGTCAGATGTTTTGTCTCGGCTGAGGCAAAGCAAATAGGAAGGATAATTGTTTTAGCAGTTTTCATATGACTGTTTATTTAATTGGTATCTTGTTGTGCCAAATCTACTCTAAGCAGGTTTTTATTAATGAAGTTTTAGTTGACAGGCAACCATTGAGAAGTTTGATTGTCACTGTCTCTTCTTTCCAGCCATAACACTATTTATAAGAAGCAGAGAAGGGATAAAAGGTTTTTGGGGATGCTGTCTATGTAATGCAATTGACGTAAAAACTTGCTAATTTTAATACACATTTCTGACTTTAACATTTGAATCCAACCGCAATTATCTGAAGGATGTTAAATTACATAAAAACACAAACTTAATAAAAAAAAACCTTAAATGCGCTTGTGACAAGGTTTTAAGAATTTTTTGGGATTCTTTTTTGTGATTTACTACTTTGTACATAGTGTTTCATTCTTTAGCTGATCGATTCCTATTCAATTACTTCTTTGAATTTATTGTTATGTTTTCCTTTGGTTTGGTCAAGTAATTACCCGTTTGCATTGAAGTTTTTACAATGAAGGTCTTTTAACATTGTACTTCTTCATACTTTAATTGATTTTATGAATATTTGTGTCCTTATCTGAATATTTGTTGTTAATGTATTTGTCTTGAAAAGTAGTAAAACTTTCATTAGCCGATATCACAAACACATAAATTATGTAAGCCAAGCACAAGCAAACCTAATTAACAAACAAACCTATTATCAGAATTAATTGTGGTCCAACCAAAGCCATAGTTCCTTCAGCCTTTTTCCACTGCTGGGCATAATTGTCACATCAAAAATTTTCATCTGCCCCACTTCAAGAAGCATTTGTCATGGTTTGTTGAAAAAACTTACATAGCCTTATTATAGATACTCAAACAAAAAAGTTATTTGAAAATAAACATACCGTTATTTCTGTATTTGTAGCGCTGGGCGGTGTACCATTTTCAGTAAACTGTAGGCCAAAGTAATCTTTCTCAACCAATTCTAAATGCTGATATACTTGTTCTAAAAGCACGTTTCCTTTAGCCTTTTTCTGTAAATAAAAAAATAAACATCATAAATACATGATTTTGTAAAAAAAAATGGAGCAACTACGCATGTCATGTACAGATGCCAGGACATCAACCTACCTCAATCTATCAAATTACTTCAATAGATTTATCAAAATAGTGGAAGGCTGAAGTTGTTTGGTAAAATTTGAGATTCGGGTAGGTTGACCTGCCGTTGTCTACACATTAGGTTGCAGCTAATATTACAATATTGCAAATTTTATTAAATACGAATATTAATATAATGTAATAGGCCTTGAGGTCGGTACTTTTTTCTAATCCTCAATGACACCAATTTATCACTCAATAGTGAAAAGCATAAATCAATATTTATATGGCAAAGGACAGATCAAGATAAGCAATTGGATATTTAAATCATATATTATTTGGAACTTAGTTTTTCTGTATATTTCCTCAATATTTCTTTTTTGTTCCTGTTAATTATGTGAACAGTGTCATGGCTTAAATATTGCTAATGAAGTTTTGCTTACTTTATTTCCTCACCATTTTTGTTCTTCTATATTTACATAGTTTTGGAGCCTTTCTCCTATGGTATAGCAGGAAAGAGAGAAAGGCTCTAAAACTACTGAACCTATTTGAAAAATTCTTCCAGTGTAGGGAAGCTGGACTATCCTCGAGTAATATGGGCTATATTCCCTGAGTAACACAAGCTATATTCCCCAAATAAAATAGGCTTTATTTTGTCCAAGGAAATAATTTACCCAGGATGCAGGTGAAACTGCATAAATCAGCTAGTCTTGAACAAAATGACAATACTTAGCATGATGATGAATAATCAGTTATTGAGAGTACATTCATCCTATGTGTTTATTTTATCCTCTATTGTATGGCAGTTGGCAGAATTATGAGAGACAGAATTGACAAGCATCTACGCTGAGAATTTTCTCTATTGTTCTGGTACTATGACCACAAAAAGCTTTTAATATTACAAATGTAGAATACAGGATATTTAAAAATCCCCAGAAATCAATTTTATAGGCAGTTCTATAGTAAGTCATAAAACATTACATTAAAGAACACTGAATTTTAAAAATTAGTTAAAAATAAATTAACAATAGTTCATTTCTCAAATTATAACTGTAGTATAATAAAGTACTAATAATACTACAATAATTAGATATAATATTTCCTGTGACAAGAGCTGCCTGCAATTAAAAATCAATACCACACAAATTGCTTAACAAAATGTGAGTACTCTAACAATAAGATATCAAATAACCCTACTGGCATTGAAGTATGCACTGTTTTCTTTACTATTGCATATTCTGAAGAGACGAAGACTTGTTCACCTTGTATGAAGGCTATGAAGATGATCATGTTTCTGTAATACTCTTTGGTTTACAAACTCTTTGGGCAACGTTTTGGTAAGGACTAAAATGATAAACATTTACCTCGATTTGAAAGGAGTGCTGGGTGTCATCCAAAAACTGCACTGTGACATTGAAGATGTTGAGCTTGCGTTCGCGCGCCAGTTCCGAAGCACGCACGTTGTACGTCCCACTAGAACTACTAAACGCGCGTCTTGATACACTCTCGATCATTTCATCGATTAGTCACCCGCGTTTCTACCGGATTCCTGCGAGACGAGTCAACGGCCGACGAAGGCGAAACTGCACTTATCGCGTAACAACACTTATGTACCAGCCAATTACGTATTATCGAAGTAAAACCTCAATTAACCTCGTGAATCATTGTGAACCTTCGCAACGACATGTATCTTCGCATTGCACAAACGATATTCCCAACACATGAGGCCGCCGTGACGTAATTAGCAGAATATTCTACGCAAATTTTTGCCCCGAATGCTTTGCAAACATTATACTCATGTTTATTATTATTGTCAGATGTTCGATCATGTATTTCGGTGTGCGGTTATTTTTATAACCAATGTATACAGTTGAAAACACAACTCTGTGCTAAATAAGTCCTTTGAGCTGAATATAGTTTGTCCTTGTTTTAATTTCTATTTATAAAATTACTATTTTCGTCAAATATTTTACAAATTCACTGAGTCGCGCTGATAAGAAATTCCGCCATATTGGTATCTGGAACTGCTAGTGATGCGCTAAGACTCGTGCGGCGGATTGAATTGAGAGAAATGACGAGATTCAATGAGGTTATTATTTCAGTCATTTTCATGATTCGGTTTAAAAAATAATGTAATAGCATACCTAAATTATCATAGTTTTCACTCTTTAAATTACTTTAATAATTGTAGCTGTAGTTCTAGGACCTGTTTTTATACACTTTTTATTTTTTTAGTTTTCACTTACACTTTATATATATAATTCATTTCTCTTAATACTACCTATATACAGTGGCGTAGCGTGGCGGGGGCGGGGGGGGCGGCCCGCCCCGGGCGGCACTTTTTAGGGGGCGGCAAAATGTAAGAAAGAAACATTTACTTATTTATTATTTAATTATGTATTGTATAATCTTCAAGCTAAAAAAAATTTCGCGCTCGCTTCGCTCGCGCATTTACAATCCTCAACTGTGTTTATCTTTTAAACATCAAACTAACAAAATTATAAGTGCCCGTTTTAGTTCGCGCCTTTTCAGTGCTCTCACTTCTTTTTTCTGTGTTTACCTTTTAGAGATAAAACTAGAAAAAAATTCGCGCTCGCTTCGCTCGCGCCTTTTCAATGGTCTCGCTTAATTTTTTCTGTGTTTATCTTTTAGACACAAAACTTGTACTTTGTACATTCTGATACCAAACCGAAAAAATGGCGTATGCCGAAGCGCGGTGGGGCGGCAAGCATTCAATATAAAAATTAGTTTTACAACTATCCGACTTTAATTACGAAAATGTATAAACATGTGTACATTTGAAAAAAAAAAGAAATAACGGGGGTTACGAAATAGTTTTTCATGGAAAGGGGGTCGTGCCTTTGTCTTTCTCTCTGAAACAATATTTTGCTGTATACATTGATGGTGCACTAAAAGAATTTGCTTTGAAAAATTAAGGATCAAAAAATCTCCAATTAAACATGAAAGATTTTTTGGTCTCAAAATACTCCTAAGTTAAGAAGTATATTAGTAGTAAAATTGCTGAAATATTTGTAAGTTCTCAATCTAAGAAAAAAAATGCGCTTGCGCTTTCTTGACCATTTTATTTGTAACTTTTTTAAAGCCCTAGGAAAAAAAACCGGGCTCGCTTCGTTCGACCCTTTTCAATTTCCAACTTCTTTTTTGTGTCTTTACTTTTTCAGTCTTCAATCTATAAAAAAAATCGCGCACCCTTCAAAAAAAGTAGTCCGAGGCTGATCTCGGATACTTTTTTCTCGCCTTGGCGATTGGGATTTCTTTTTTAACTGTATTTTTTTTAAACCTAATGTCATGGGCGGCAAAATTGTCTTCCGCCCCGGGCGGCGTATAGCCACGCTACGCCACTGCCTATATAATACATTTTCCTCTTAATATTACATTTTAAGCACTATTGCATATACACAAGGAATTTTAAGCACTATTTGCAAGTTTTGTTTAAATAAATTAAAAACATTGTATTATTTTGTATAAGAATTGATATCAGTGGTAGGTATTTTAGACAAATAAATATTCAATTAACACCTCACTTTGCTCGGGTATTCCAATTCAGTTATAGTTATCCCATCACTATTGTTGGCATATCACGTTTAGTTATTTCAGTGAAGTTAATGCAAACCAATCTATTTGGGTTAAAAACTTGTAATTTTCTTTTTTATTATTCAACTTCAATTTAAAATTATTTTATTTATGTGTACTTACGACCAATATAAACGTTGAAATGTATTCAATAATTGAAGAAACAAAACGTGGAATAGAGCGGCCATAGCGGCAAACCGCATAATGGCGGGAGTTTTGAAATGGTTTGACAGTTTCCTGGTGGGTATAGTAAAACAACAATAAAATGTTTTTCACGGCTTTTCATTCAACTTAATTATAAATAAATGTTACAGAAATAGTACATTATAACTCAATGACAGAAATAGAATTTCACCTATAACGTTTTGTATGTATGTAACAAACAAGTAACTCCTTTATTTAAGAAATTATTGCCATAGTAAATTATAAGTAGGATACGAGAGTGAAGCACGAATAAATGCTAATAAGAAACCGAGAAGGTGGGTACCAAATTATCTTATACAATTCCTCAAAACGGGTAGCTAACTTTAACCCGCAGTTTTAACCGCACATTGAGCGAGGCCGTAGCTTGGGCGTATTGTTATACCGCCAATTTTATGCGAAGTAGGTATACTCAGCATTGCTCTTGTACTCAAAATACATATTTTTTTAATAGCTTGGTTTGATTTAAAGTTTTTGGCTCACTCATGTGCAGGTACCACAGATATTAGATTACCATATGCAAAGCGCACCTCTGCATTAAATAAACCATTTAATTTGGTTTCCTATATCAATGTAGGTAATTTTTTGTGTCTTCCTGAGATATCCTGAGGTGGTAGATAATCATCATCAGCCTTTTTATCATACCACTGCAGGGCAAATAGGCACAGGCCTCTTCACATTCATATACTTCGAGAAGGAGTGAGCGTTAGCCACCACGGTTAATCAAGGCGGAGTGGCAGTTTCTAACTAGCGTGTTATTAGTCAGACTATTATTTGGGGTGGTAATAGGGTTTAATAAATGAATAAAACAAGCAATCAAACAGTTATCTGCCTTTATTCTGCTTCTCATCATAAACCAGCAGCCATAATCATTCGTTCGGTACCATTATAGGAAGAAAAAATTAATACACTATTACATACTGTTACTGTTTGGTTTGAATACGTGTTACAGCTGAAGTTATGTGTAGATTTTTATAATTGTATTACTATTATTATTATAGATACATGTGGATCATGAAAACCAGGGTGCAACGCGATTTTGCATGGTAATTTTTTATTTTAATTATACCTTTAACGGGACTAGCAGTTTATCGTTAAATTATATCATTTGTACTTAGCATTCTATGCTCTTTCTATTACGCTAATGTTTGATGGGAATCAGGTTTTTCATATGAATAAATTGTAAGGATATTTAATACTATACATTCTACATTTAAAAACGTGAAACGACTGGCGTTTATCTTCTAGAAAAGTGTTAAGAATTTATGAAAGAAATGACTTGCAATAACAAGGGTAATCTATTTGATTTATAAATGAGAAACCTGACTCCATTATTATAAGTACAGAGATTACGTGCAACATCGCATCGCACAATTTTTAAGTCACTGTTTACCTTACTGCTCGTGGCTAGTGTAGTGTTGTGGTGTGTTTAAGTCGATAAAAAACCCTTTCCGTGAATATGATTTTTTAGTTTATGGCCAAACATCCCTTTTTTAAATACGCTTTTTTGCATTTGTAATATTTTTGAAAATATAAATTTTGATAATATTTTTTCCCTTTGTTCCTAAATATTAATCCAAATAGTTTTATTATCCTTAATATTGTATTTACAATTTTTCAACAGCCGAAAAATATGTTCAATTTTTATAATATTATTTTTTTAACGACTCTTGTTAAGTAGTAGGTAACAGTACAAATATTAATGATCACAAGTTGGTTTTCATTGGTCATTAACATACAATATTACAATTACAGCCTTATATCTATTGGTAATACAGTTAACAGCAGGTCTTTATTTGAAAACTATCTAACTAAATTATTTACATAGGTATGTGATATTTTGCGAGAGGTATGATTTTGGAAGTATAATAATGTCATACAAAGTATACCTTTCAAAAGGATTTAAATATATACCTAGTTAACCATCAAAACTTCAAAGAAATCAGCAAATATCACGGTTTTGAATTTTGTATTCCGAAATATCGATAAGGCACCTGTCTCCGTAGACGTGGTGATATAATGCAATGACATAATTGCAAAATAATCGAATTTTGTTTTGTCGATGACCTCAAATATTTTCAAACATCACGTGCGTACACCAAATAGAAACGCCGAATAATCTATTTTCATAATTCCTAATGTTGTGAGTTTCACCGAGACATTTATCATATAAAATTTTATTCAGGCATATTTCTCGCACGTTTTTATTTCTTAAAACATAATTATATATAACGTCAAATTTTAGTATTTTTGGAAAATCTACATATCATAAGTATACTCTTCAAAATCTACATTTCCAAATGCGAGGCAATTTTATTAGTTTAACAGTCAACGTACGAGAAATATGCTCTTTAAAATCATCTAACTTTAATTTCAAGACCCCCTGTTACATGTATTTCTATGAAAAGGTGAATATTCATTAATCCAATTATAAACAAACTGCTGGATGAATATCGAAATCATATCGTTAATATCGCCACAAAATCCAACTTGAATACTGCCTAATTACAATAAAACTTTTTTAAAAAGCTATGAAATTATACTTAATACATATAACTAATAATACATTTCATTAAAATCAAATTACGAAAACAATATTTACAATTTACGGCAATATTAGATAATTATATTTAATTAATCTATACATATCGTTTTATACCTATCTATCAACAAAAACCTACTATAGATTAATAAAAAAATCTTAGTAGGTTATACTAAGATTGACGACACATTTTAACTACTTTCATAATATCGATATTGATCTTAAATCTATAAAGTGCAACATTCGCTAAATAGAACGAAACAACTCAGAGTATTTTTAATAAATTAATGTATCAGCTACATTACATTGTTATTAACGAAATTAAACATATTGTACTTATTTACAAAATGCAATCTTTTTACAAAAGAAAACCTGGAAGCTACACTATTTGTTTATGTCTGAAAAACAAGTTGCCATCTTTTGAATTTGCTAGACCAATGCTTTTAAGAAAAGAGTAAAAGTTCCTATTTCTTTAACATTGCTTGATCAGTTTATTTTAATAATACAAATAATGGGAATGGAGACATTGAAATTTGAAATGGTAAAGTGATTTTGACAATTCAATTTTATTACTTTGTACTAGTAAACACCTACATTAATCGCTACGACATTCCATTCATATCATTGTAAACTACATCGAGACGAATATTTCAGTCGAAATTTGTTTTATAATACATTTACGTTACACTTAATACTATTTATCTACTTTCTCATGTTTCATATTGGCTGGAATCGCATAAAGATTGCGTTAAGGCCAGACTTTTCATCAATAAAAAACAAAAAGAAACATTCGCCTTCATAAATAAGACACTATCGATGCAAATTATACATAATTAATTTGAATATCGAGACGAGATCACGAATCTACGTGCAGCTCTTAAAGCGAAACCATCGACATCGATAACGTTGTAGCACTCAACTTGAAAGCCCTAACTTTTTGACATATTTTATTTATTCCTATACACAAATGGAAAAGATTGGATAAATTCAGTGTCCATTGATGGATTACAAACTAATAATGATGGACCTTACAAATGGACTTAAGGACTTTGAAGGGTGTCCAATTTTTGCAGTTGTGTATAGGAATATCTGGACAGCATTTAGACCATGCCTTTGGACATCATTCTGACGGTGTTTTTGAGTGCTTGTCGTTTGTTACAGAACCATATTCTGATGACTTCGCGTTCGTAGCCGAGTTGATGTGCCAGTCCAGTGATTTCTGTGCCTGAAAACATATGATAGTAGAATTAGGTTTTGCATAATGACAATATCATTTAGGATTGTCGTTAGGAAAGAAGATAGCAATGATAAGTGAAGGCTTGAAAAGAATACGAACGAACGCAATTCATGTCTTAGAATTTTTCGACAAATTCTTTAGAACACATGCAATGTCGAGGCGTTATCGTAGAAAAGGGTTAATATCTTATTCTGGCAGACAAAACTAAACATAATTTTTATATCAATTTATCTTCATAGTTTCCACGTGTTCCGTACTCCGAACTCGGATCTGTGTTTGCAACCACTGCTGGCCCCTTCAGGGATTCGAAAGCCCCAAATTTTCCAATAATTAAAACTCAATTAAATTCTGTTAAAGGGGTCCCCAATTTTACTAAAGAACATAAAACTCACCAGAAGGATGGGTGTTCCTTTCAAAATGTGCGTTGAGTAGTTCCAAAGCCTGAGGTGTGAATGAGGTTCGTCGTTTTCGTTTCTTGCTAGGTTCCATGCCTATGAAGTCTGTCAGGTGATTCTGGCCGGATGCATACCTGTAATAATTGGAATATAGACTTTAGTTACATTGATTCAAATGCGATTTTGGAATGAGCTGCTGTAAGAACTTATAATTCGACCGGTCCTTTGTGTTATTATATTCTAGGTGCTAAGGAGAGGTTAGTATTAAGCAGGCGTTGGTTTTGTTAGTTCTGTGTAGGACTTGAATATCCTAAAACCTCGTGATTTCATGAAAAAACCTGTAAGGAGTAAGTAAGTATTAGATATCTCGAGAGTTTTAAGATATTGAAGTCCTTATGCCTTACCTATAGCTTATAATACAGTGCATAGTCAAAATGNTGGCCCCTTCAGGGATTCGAAAGCCCCAAATTTTCCAATAATTAAAACTCAATTAAATTCTGTTAAAGGGGTCCCCAATTTTACTAAAGAACATAAAACTCACCAGAAGGATGGGTGTTCCTTTCAAAATGTGCGTTGAGTAGTTCCAAAGCCTGAGGTGTGAATGAGGTTCGTCGTTTTCGTTTCTTGCTAGGTTCCATGCCTATGAAGTCTGTCAGGTGATTCTGGCCTGATGCATACCTGTAATAATTGGAATTTAGACTTTAGTTACGTTAATTCAAAGGCGATTTTGGAATGAGCTGCTGTAAGAACTTATAATTCGACCGGTCCTTTGTGTTATTATATTCTAGGTGCTAAGGAGAGGTAAGTATCAAGCAGGCGTTGGTTTTGTTAGTTCTGTGTTAGACTTGAATATCCTAAAACCTCGCGATTTCATGAAAAACCTGTAAGGAGTAAGTATTAGATATCTCGAGAGTTTTAAGATATTGAAGTCCTTATGCCTTATACATATAGCTTATAATACAGTGCATAGTACGTCAAAATCCGCTAATCGAATGTATAGTGCGATGCATTCGACGAACGAATTTTTCGTAGCAAAGCATAAACATTGCAATATTCTATTGAGTCCTTCAACATCACGTCGTTTTAATGGCTTCAAAATTCAAATTTTCACACATAAAGGCGATGGAAAACTTGTTTATTTACCTATATAGACGATATTCTGGATAATTGCTTGTGTCTCTAAAATAACAGCTGCAATATGGAACAATATCGACCAGGGATATACAATTCGGAGAAATAGTTGAATACGTAAACATTCACAGTATACGTTAATATGTAAGATTTATGCTACTGTCCTTAAGTAGACTCTAGTAGATTCATATTCACATAATATTACTTAAACATTAATATTGAATGACATGATGTTAATAATAAGCCTTGCTCTGGTTTCATAATGTTAATATCATTTGAATTACATTACATAAATGAATTTTATTATTTTTTTATTTCCCGGGACGCTGGTGGTCTTAGTAGATATAGTTTTATGCAATTGATTCCTATCGTGTTGTGTTGTCATTATCATTTTATCCTTTATACGAGATGCAAGCACTCGTTATATTGTATTTTTTATATATTCCTCTTTACGCATCCTTTTTTTATTTCCATTACCCTCTTTTGGTGTCTAGAGACTTACAATGGCTGAAGCTGAATGACGTAGATCAAGAATATTCAGCTTTTCAGTGAGACCACCATGAATAATTATAAAATCTTCAACACCATTTACATGAACGTTATGTAACACCACAATAGATGTATTTACTTCTTAATAATAAATTAACGAGATCCCCGAAGTTACAGCCGAATTAATTCAAGGACTATAGCCAACAGAGTCGGTCGTTAAAAATTACCACCAAGAGGGACCGATTGCAAATTCAATGTACCCATTTGCAATGTTAAACCGAAGCGTTGCATCCAGATAATGCATTTTAATGATGCAAAATG
Organism: Heliothis virescens; assembly: GCA_002382865.2. Classification (NCBI taxonomy): domain Eukaryota; kingdom Metazoa; phylum Arthropoda; class Insecta; order Lepidoptera; family Noctuidae; genus Heliothis; species Heliothis virescens. The sequence goes on along the minus strand of NWSH02000525.1, from coordinate 12,910,390 downwards.
TCGATCGATAGATCCTGTTGGGACTTCTTACGGTGTCATTGCGTCTTTGTTGGAGATTTAAGTGACACCTGGTTACATTTGAAATGTTATGGAAATAGGATGATCGTTGATTGTTTAAGTAGTGTTTTGTTTTTTTTTATTATGATGGGTTTTACTTAGAAGTATAGTGTGTACTATTTTTGTCGCTATTTGTAGTTTTGAATGATTCAAAAGCTTCTTTGATCTTACCATGTTATTAATCATTACTTAGTCCCTTATTTGGTACTTGCAAGTTTTGTTGTTTTAGTGTCTTCATTCGAAGCGTTAATTACAAACTTTGTAATATTTTTATATGTTTTCAAAGAATTTGCAGTTAGGAATTTCCGATTAAATTAATTTAATTTAGATATTTTGCAAGAACTGTTTGATAGGTTTCTTTATTGACGGATTCCTTTCGGTTTAATCGTGGAGGTATTGTTTTTTTAACACGTTGCTAAAAAAAGGATTTTATTTCTAAATTCGTTTAGTGGTCACTTTAAAGTCGCTGATTATTGACCTATAGTTAAAATAGTCGAATCGTGATTAAAAACAGTGTTAAAACACTGTGGTCACACGTATGACACGCCTAAACGAAAACCATTAAAACGATGATGTATCCAAAAAACAGTTAAACAAGGAAAACGTTTAAAAACAAAAGAACGTGAATAAATACCAAAGCTAAACAACCGCACCATACAACGAAGTCATGCATGATATAGCTAGTGTTAAACCCGTCTGCGATAAGCACCTAAATTAGGAACAACTGATTTCAGGNGGTGTCATTGCGTCTTTGTTGGAGATTTAAGTGACACCTGGTTACATTTGAAATGTTATGGAAAAAGGATGATCGTTGATTGTTTAAGTAGTGTTTTGTTTTTTATTATGATGGGTTTTACTTAGAAGTATAGTGTGTACTATTTTTGTCGCTATTTGTAGTTTTGAATGATTCAAAAGCTTCTTTGATCTTTCCATGTTATTAATCATTACTTAGTCCCTTATTTGGTACTTGCAAGTTTTGTTGTTTTGGTGTCTTCATTCGAAGCGTTAATTACAAACTTTGTAATATTTTTATATGTTTTCAAAGAATTTATAGTTAAGAAGTGTTTCCGATTTAATTAATTTAATTTAGATGTTTTGCAACATCTGTTTGATAGGTTTCATTTTTGACGAATTCCATTCAGTTTAATCTTAGAAGTATTCCTTTTTTATCACGTTTCAAAAAAAAGTATTTTATTTCAAAATTCGTTTGGTAGCCACTTTAAAGTCGCTAACTCAGATACCTATAGTTAAAAAAGTCGAATCGTGATTAAAACAGTGTTAAAACATTGTGGTCATACGTATGACACGCTTAAACGAAAACCATTAAAACGATGATGTATCCAAAAAACAGTTAAACAAGGAAAACGTTTAAAAACAAAAGAACGTGAATAAATACCAAAACTAAACAACCGCACCATACAACGAAGTCATGCATGATATAGCTAGTGTTAAACCCGTCTGCGATAAGCACCTAAATTAGGAACAACTGATTTCAGAAATAGCGAGCGGGAAGAAATTAGTTATTCCTAAGTTCGGGTAACGTGAGTGTCAGATGTTAGTCGTACAGCGGATCCAAATAAACATAAAGCCTAGCCCGTAAAAGCATTAGTTAGTCCAGATTTGAGAAATGTCTTTCACAACGTTGCTAAGCATTATAGGCCAAATGTTTCACGAACACGGTGTAGCACATAACCACGAACATAACTCACTCAAACAAATATTTACCTCTCTTCAGCTTCCTTCATCCAACGTTCGAGCACCGGTTTGATTTTCTGCGCACTTTTTGGTGTTATATCCAATTTCTCAAATCTGTATCGAACATAAATGTAATGTTAGACTTTGCTATGCGAGCACCGGTCGAATGAAAATCTAACGCGAAGCACCTTTCTCAAAACGCGATGTAACTCTTTACCCGATCCAAATTAACAGAGGCATAAACACAGGACATTGACATTGCGTTAACGATTTTAAACAGAGAAAAAAACAATAGGCAATTTATTCTGCCGAGGTAATCAGTTTGATTAATACCGAACAAGGTAACAATAAAACAACGAATTGAGTTAGAAACGAAAGGTAACGTATGCCAATGCCCTGGCTTTGAATTGCGCAAAATGAATATTAATAAAATAAGAGTAATGAAAATAATACATCATGCTATATTAGATGGAAAGTTAGATATTACTCATCGAGATGTTACAAATAATAAAAGTGATAAAGTTCTCACAGCGATTACTCATAGTGTCGAATCGACATGGTTTGGTAGCCGGCACATTAGTGTAGCACGTTTGTCTTAACATCAAAATGTAAGTCGGCCGTATGATGTATGGCGCCTTTGCTGTAATTACCCGAATGCAAATACCGTACACGTGTGAAAAGGAAAAGAAAGAACGTCAAAACCGGTAATTACAAATAATTATATACGGCATACATTCAAAAGGTATGCACGGATCGCCGATCGAGATAAGATTACATTAAACAGCGTTGAAACATTTTGATTTAAAGACATTCTGCGTGTGGACTCGGCCGATATAAGTGAGCCAAAGCGTGTACTTAATGTATGTTAAGTATCTTTGAATTTATCTCCATTATCTTAGCACCATTTTGAAATGTTTATACTGAATAAATACGAGTTGCATGCAGATGGATGCAGGATAGATGAAGATAAATTTGAAGATTGTGTAGGGATAAAAAACAAAACACATACATGTTTTGTTGTTGTGAAGACAGCTGAGCTGCTAGCATCTGCGAAGCCAGGGCACTGGGGACGGTAACAAATAATATGTTAGATTATGTCGTAGCCAGTGACGGTGACGGTACTCCGGCGGAGGATGGGAGCAACATCACTATATCTCAACAAATCTAGAAAGATTAGGAACAAAGTCGCACGCTGTGATGTCATTAATCAGTTTCCATCATCTTAGGCTAGCTAGACAATGAAGTAAATATTACGACACGCTTTGCTGATCAATATCACGTTACTACTAAGTACAATTTCCGTTAGATTATTCGGCTTTTATCCTGTTTAGGACGTGGTCGTGTTATGTATTGGATATTTAACTTTAATGTTATGCTGGTAAGAGATGCTCTGACGCATTGTGCTTCATATGAAATTGTAATGCACTCAGACTGGGGTTAATGGATAATTCAATATTTTGTTATTGACATCGTTCCAA
>NWSH02000525.1:12887016-12901409 GCA_002382865.2 Heliothis virescens | reverse complement strand
TTAATAATCGTTAATGATATCTTATGATTATGGACTAAGTATAATAAAGATGTAGGAAACATGCCTTTGAATAATTAAGTTTTTAGTTTACATCGATGTTTTGGTAAAAGTTTGGCCGTCATATTTTTTTTTTAATAAACCGTCTAAAATATCATTTTACGACTTATTTTAAACCATACAATCAATGAAATAATTGGCCCACATAAAGAAACACTTAACACCAAAACATTCAACTTTTCCTTAGACAACGCTGAACTGACGTGAATTGCACTTATTTAAAACCTCAGGTACCAGGCTATCATAGCACCAAAGAACAAAACACAATCCATAATACAAGCAAAAGTATTAGACGAAATGAAGATAAAAGAAGAAAGAAAATCTTAAAAACTAAGTTCTAATAATAAAAAATTTTTACACAACATACTTCTAAGTCCAGTTTATAAAAACCGCAACTACCAGGCTATCATAACACCAAAAAACGACACACAATCCATAACACAAGCAAACATATTAGACCTAATAAAGTTAAAAATGATGAAAAAGACAAAGAAAACTATCAATAAAACTTTCTAAACAACATGCATCAAAGTTCAGTTTATAAAAACCGCAGGTACCAGGATAGCATAGAACATAGGAACCCCACCTGCCAGTGTACATGAGAAAGATCGACGTACGTATGGAGTACGAATTAGGAGCGGCCGTCTCTAGATATAACAACTAGGGGTGCACCCCTAGGGGGTAGCTATCGATTTTGGATGAGAAACTGGACTAGAGACATGCAAGGCTTAATAACAATGGCCGATAACCTACGTTGCAGCCTCTTGTGATTGAACTATTGTTTTATTTGTGATTCCTGTTGTGTTTATATTTTTAAGGGTTTAAGATTATGTTGGTTGGAGGATTAGAATTTAAAATGTGATAAGATAGGATATTACAGGTAATAGTGGGTTTGATTAAATTAGGTTTCGATAATTGGATGCTGTTTTGTTCAGTAGATTTGTACAAGATACATACGTTGGCGAATTTTGTAAGGATAACACTGCATAGTTGTATACAAATTGTGAATATAAAAAAGAAACCTTTGTTTCAAAATATATGGGTTCCGATATTTTAACTCATTTTGGCAATTTTATCATAAAGCTAGAAGCTATCCTTTTCTTTGTTATGTCTTGCATATATGAGAACATAATTAATTACTAATACATCATTATCATGTGTGTACATGTGGCTGTGTTGCTTCGCTACAATTCCAGGAATTGACAAATTGACCTGTACATCAGGTAGGGGAAGGTGGTTACCCTTCGTACAGTTTTTAGATAAATTTTTTTTGCGTCATGATTAATTGTCGTATTTATCTAGTTAATGTACCTAAGTATACCAAATATATTGTAGTTTGTTATAAAAAAGTTCTAAAGTTATATGTCATAAGGTTAAAGGGTTATAGCCATTTATCTGTGATAAGGTAATTTGTACGAACGTACCCCACGTATGGGGTACGTTCGTACAGTAGGTGGGGTACCTTCGTACGGCATGGGGTAGATTCATACAGGAAATTAAAAAGCCAATTAAAGGTGTTATTTTTTTATTATTTATTAAAAAAACTTTAATTTATCAAAGAACTAACTTAATAACTTGTGACTTGACTCATAGTCGATAAATCTTTCTTTAGAAAAATAACAAAAAAAGCGTGTTAATAAAAACGTACATCCTTAGGTAGTTTAGTTATTAATAACTAGCTTCTGCCAGCGGTTTCACCCGCGTCCCATGGGAACTACTCGGCGCACCCGGATAAAAAGTAGCCTATAGCATTCCTCAATAAATGGGCTATCTAACACTGAAATAATTTTTCAAATCGGACCAGTAATTCCTGAGATTAGCGCATTCAAACAAACAAACTCTTCAGCATTATAATATTAGTATAGATTTTAGGCTTTACATTAAGTAAGTCAAAATGACTATGTTTACAACCATTGTACATAACACCGTTATACAGTCTGACAATTTAAACTTGAACTAATATGATTATTTGAATTCACTGTAAAAGTCAGAATTCTAGCCATTCTGGATGTACAGCCCGTTCGTGGTTGAGGATCAGGGAGAATCATGGTGATATCGCTGATATGACAAGTACACAGTGTGTATGTCTTCTAATTGCCAATTTGATAAACTCTTCATCCACTCCTTGAGTACGCGTTCCCTTTTTTAGGGTTCCGTACCCATAGGGTAAAATGGGACCCTAATACTAAGCCTCCGCTGTCTGTTTGTCTGTCTCCAGGCTGTATCTCATAAACTATGATAGCTAGAAAGGTGAAATTTTCACAAATGATGTATTTCCGCTGCAGCTACAACAACAAATACTAAAAATTAAAAAATATATGTATTAAGGGGGGGTCCCCATACAATAAATGTGTGAAACCGCAAATTATAACTTTGTTTTTCATATATTTGTATGAAAAACAAAGTTATTTTTGTTTCCGAAAAATGATTGTATTTTGGCTAGTCTAGTTGTAGGTAAAGCTATGTTCATTTTCCATAGATAATGGTACGGAACCCTTTTTTTTTGATATCGGGTTGGAAAATCCTCATGGAGAATGGTACGGAACCCTTCGTTGCGCGAGTCCAACTCGCATTTAGCCGGTTTTTTATATTTCTGCACCATGATTCTGCAATAAAAAGTAATAATAAGGTTGACTTAATAAAAATATTTCATTTGGTTAGAACAAGAATACTTTAAAAGACACGATGATCTTAAAGATAATACTATATAATATTTTAATTTCATAAAAATTGAATTTTAATATACTGGTAGTTGATAAAATCTAAAGGGGAGCATTCGTACGCGTACGAATGTGCCCCCTGTCTGGGTGTCCGAATGCACCCCATGCCTTTGCACAAAATTAAAATAAAGCTTTACACAAAATCCAATTTACTTTTATAAATATAACAATTAAAGCTCAAAATAAACAATGTTAACATTAATTAAGCATCACCATTTTATCAAAAACATAACAATGCTACTTACAATAACGAACGAAGTTTACGTAAAAATTTTACTCACCGACCGCGAAAATACGTTACATCTTGTCAGCTCATGCACCGTAGTACGATTGGCGTGTCAATCCGCTAGCAACATGGCAGCCGATATGTCTATGCACACAGGCAAAGGCGTGTTTGTGCGCCGTTTAGTATTTCTAATAAACTGAATGTATGAATGTGCCCCGCGTACGAAGGGTGACCACTTTCCCCTATCCTTTAGAGGTATATTATCATAATTGTACATTATAAATTGAACAATGCAGTAATATAACCACACTATTAATTATTTATTTGAACAATATTGGCCCAGTTTTAACCCTGACCTAATTTGAAGGGTTATTTATCAAAAACTTTCACGTATAAGACTGACAGTACTTCCGTAACCTAATATCGTCTATATAATATAACCCAGTCAATTAACATCTGTTGAAAACCTTGACAAAGATCAGCAAATTATGAATGATTTAAAGGCACGCGGTAAAGTTCATAAATAAGTCCTTAAGTAGGTAAGCATCTAGATGTAAAAAGCAACCTTGCATCTAACCAGTAGATATCACAAAAACCAATAAAGCAAAACCTTCAACATGGAACAAAATCCACAATCGCCAATACATACGCAAAGAATCTACAAAGTCCCACAGTCGTACAAATCACATAATTTGTCCGAAGTTCGGAACATCCGAAACATCGGCCCACGACCGACGCCGGCGTCCGGATAAAGGCAAGTGTGGTAAGTGGCGCCCGAAGCGTCTAACGTTCGCGCCCAAGTAAATAAAACGGAAAAAAATCCGGTAAAGTGCGGAGGGAAATGCAAAGGATGCCGTTGAGGGGTCTCGGTGAGCGGCCCGGTGATACGACGATCGGTTAACCATGGTGAACTGAGTTTAGCGAGTGGTAATGTGATTAGAGAGATTGGCGATCATGTGTGGCGATTTTTTTAAATAGTCATAGCGATATGTTGTAAATGTAATACTTTTAGTTGTCTGTTCATTTTTAGGGTTTCGTACCCAAAGGGTAAAACGGGATCCTATTACTACGACCACTTTTACATCATCACTCGTGCCTTAACTTAAACAGATCAGCGAAATTGACTATTCAGAAAATAAACTTTTCAAATCAATCAATCAAACTCATCAAGCAACAACAGCTTTCAAACACAGAACGACTTACAAAACACGTGAAAACAAAAGTAGTACTAACACAAAATCAGCGGAGCTTTGTAAACGACGGTTAATCCCCGTTTAAGCCGCGGTGCAGGCAACCGGCCCGTCAGCAAAGCACATATTTGTTCGCGCCCCGACGTTTTTGACATTCCTACCTCGCCTCAACTTTTCTTAGGGCTGTTACGCGAGTTTTGATCCTGATTAGAAATGGTTGGAAAGATTTTCGTCACTCGTAACTTAGGGGTGTAGGGTTAAGGATTGTGTAGTATAGGTACTGAGTATATAAATATTGTAACTACATAGTTATGTTGAGTAGCAACAAAACTGGGAAGGTTAACAGGATAGAAGTGATAGATTGATGAATATAGTAAAGAGTTTGGATTTATATGACCTTTTGAAGTGATGGATGTAATGAATGATGGTCCTGTTTTACTTTTGTTCTGATATCAGAGAAACTTCGCAGTCGGCACCGTCAAATCACAAAAATGACAAAATTTCCCTAAACCAGCGATTACTTATAAAGTGTTAATGTTATACTAATTCGAAACAAAGATCAGTATTAATCACTGCATAATCAGTAGCTATCAATATAAAAAAGAATAAGAAAAGTAGCAGAGAATACTGCCTCTATTACAAGAACCGCCACAAAAACCTGCATTACCAAGCTAAAAGTGAGCTAAATTTACTTGCAACATCTCATTTAAAATGTAAGCTGTAAGCCAACACGCAATAAGAAAAAGTTCAACTGAAACATTCAGTGGCAACCATAAAAAGACATCAACACAAAACGCGAGCGGCAGCCCTAGGCGAGGCAATGAAAAGTCGGTTAAGCTAATGTTATCGAGAAATAAAAATGTATAATAAAATACAAACACGCCGAGCGAGGAAACAATTTGCCGCGGGAGACGCAAGATTTCATGCCTTCGACGCCGACAACACCAATGAAAAACCAACCTTGTTAAACTGAAACACGTCTCAAAATCCAACGGCTGTATTAAGTAGAAAATTCCTTAAATTTTCCGAGCATCCGTGGAGGGATTTGTGTTCTATGTCAGGGATGATAAGGTGTGTTTTAGCGTGTATCGTTTGTGCGGTAATTCAGGAAGAAAAGAGAGTTTTCCGGCTCGTCGGGGCGCCGTGACATTTGTGTTAAGCGGGGCCGAGGGAACCCGCCATTCATAAAGGAGCCGAGCTACCTACTACTTGTTTCGGAGTAAACTTTTTGGATATACGCTTTTTGGCTGCACAGAACTTTGCTTTGTTACTGGTCTGGTTTGAAAGTGTTCACTATACTTAGCGTTTATTTCTTTCTTGCTTTGTTTTTGGCAGATAGGAATTTTGTTTGATCAAGCACTTTAGGGCTTCCTATACTGAGCATATTGTGTATTTGAGCTTCAGTTTTGTGATAATTGCACTCCAAATNTTACTGGTCTGGTTTGAAAGTGTTCACTATACTTAGCGTTTAGTTCTTTCTTGCTTTGTTTTTGGACGATAGGAATTTTGTTTGATCAAGCACTTTAGGGCTTCGTATGCTGAGCATATTGTGTATTTGAGCTTCAGTTTTGTGATAATTGCACTCCAAATCGTGCTTTTAAGGATTTCCTGGTTACGTGCCAAATATTACGTGAGGTCGAAGATTAAACTTTGAAAATGTTTCGAAGAAAGGATTTAAAGAGCCATTTTCTTTCTTACAAACTGACTTCCAACAACTTGACACAACTACAACAAATAAGAAGTTACAAACAAATTATGCTCAAGACAAATATCTGTGGGGAATTCAAATATTAGTCTGAGGCAAGTATTACTCGCGGAGGCTGACCCATGCTTAAGAGACAGTTCATACATACTTATGTAACTTGAGGATCTTCATTACATAATATAGAATATCTTGAGGGGCCTACTAGAAATTACATCTCAAATTCATTCTCTAATCAATCTTGAAATAAATGACTCCTTAATTCAAACTCTTCTTCACCAATGTAACACCATTACAATGAAACCAACCAAACAAAAACCACAGACAAAAACTGCGTTCTTAAAAAAGTAGCGTCAAAGAATTCGAACGCAACTTTTTTTTTCTAATCCCGCCGCGCAAGGACACACTCACGGCGCCACCTGTTGAACGGGGTCACGTGACTTTTTTGCTCCAAGGACGCAATCCTCCTTCGTTCATTCACGGGCGGGTCGCCCCCCCTCGCTCCTTACGCGGGGGTTAGGGGTTTTTTTGTTCCCCTACGTGAAACTCCCGAGGGCTTTCACCTACGTGCATTTTCGAGGTCACGGCGGAATGTTTTGAGGTTATGTTTTTGAGTTCGCGGAGGGTTTAGGAATTGGGTGAACGCATCTTTTGCTTTTGACAGATGTTTTTGGGACGAAAAAGTGTGGTTTGGCCGCGATGCTTGCGTGAAAGTTTAGGATTTGTGTGCTATTTTGAACTTAAAGTATACAAGTAATGAAGGACATTAACAGGTCAATAAATTAATACCATACTTTAAGATCAGACATAAGCACTTTAGTAAAGAAACACTGAAAAGTTGCAACTCTCTATCGGTACAAGATCTACGCAATACAAACTCTGTCCATTACAAGTAAACAGAAATAAATTAACATTATTTCCACATTGAAATTGACTAGTTTCCCTGTAATGTAGGGTGACAGACCCAAATGTCGTCTACTTGCGAAAATAATTATTCTAATTGCCGTTCTAACCAAACTTTTGTAAATTCAACCATTCTTTAGTGAACATAAGAGCGACTTTGCGAAACACTATAGAATTATTAGACTTAACCGGATTCTAATTAAANGCGAAAAAATGTGGTTTGGCTGCGATGCGTGCGGAAAAGTTTTGAAGATTTTGAACGTAAAGTAGGCTGGTAATAAATGACGTTAATAGCTCAATAGATTAATACCATACTTTAAGTCACTAAATACAAGTAAAGAAACACTGAAAAGTTGCAACTCTTTATCGATACAAGATCTACGCAATACAAACTCTGTCCATTACAAGTAAACAGAAATAAATTAACATTATTTCCACATTGAAATTGACTAGTTTCCCTGTAATGTAGGGTGACAGACCCAAATGTCGTCTACTTGCGAAAATAATTATTCTAATTGCCGTTCTAACCAAACTTTTGTAAATTCAACCATTCTTTAGTGAACATAAGAGCGACTTTGCGAAACACTATAGAATTATTAGACTTAACCGGATTCTAATTAAACCCTGTCCCTGATAGTGCACCGTAGAGCTGTAGACTGCGTAATTTACATTAATCCAATAATTGCATGGAGGTTTCCTAGTTAGAAATTCAAATGAGATGATGTACAGTCAGGGTGGGGGTGGGCCGGTCTTCGGGGAGTCGTGCGAGACGCGAGAAACGCCGGGCGGGACGCGATTATTGCCCGCTGATACTTTGTAGTACTGAATGTACGAAAAGCTTGCTAGTTTATTTGGTGAATCACCTATTGATAGCAATTATCGATTTCACCCTATTTTTTTTACGAAGAAACGGCACGTACTGTTTTGAAGGCAGATTAAAGATTAAATGTGTAATATTTAAAAGGTTTTTTTTGTAAAAAAAGTAAGCATGAAACTAAACTTGATTTTACTTCTATATTAGAAAATAAATAAAATAGGTAAAAAATATATAAAATCAAAAGCTACGTACAACCAATTTGCTGACTAAAATCAACCAATATCATATACCAATAAAAAAACAGTTCACCAACATGCATCCTTGTTCAGCAAACATAAATTTAATCTATGCATGCATAATCTTAGATTACAAACATGCTTTATTGTATCTACCAAGAGAAACAATGATACCGAACTAGCTCCTACGTACTCTTAGTTATAAATTCAGCCAATTCGAATATACGAAACTATTTTTCTTATTTTGGGAATTTATGATTTGTTGAGAAACAAACTTCTATTACAAAAAAAAACGTTAGTTCACCAAAAGTACCCATCAACGGTAAAACAAAGGCACTCTTCTACCAAAATAGTTTAAATGATAAGAAGTAACAACTTACTTAAGGAAGAATATTATGCTTTCACGTAAAACCTATAGTATTTTTCTTATTCCAAAAATGTTACACTATTGAGCCAGAAATTAAAAATGGTGGCATATACCAATCAAGCACTCTGCAACGGTTTGTCCAACAGCGATGGGGTTAAAAACAGCAAAACAAAAAGAAACTGAGTAATTACTAATATTTGCGTTATTCTCAATGTAAGAAAAAGTTGAATAGGCATAGGAAAACTTCAGTTTACCTGAGAAAACTTCTTGAAAAACACTTGAACTGTTTCTACAAATTCATTGTGCTAAAAAATACTCCACAATAACTAACATTTTACCTCCTATATACATAACATGTATAGTACGAAAACACAAGAATACTTATAGAAGTACGAGAAGTACAGACACTGCGTATCTTAGTGTGGAGTGGGTTGATTAATTAAATTGTTATGCTAATGCCAGCCGGGGATTTTTGGTCGATATGACTATGTTTGAGTCACGTCAGTCGTTTTGGTTAGAATAGTTATCTTATTTCATAAATTGGTGATTTCACTTGGCTTGGAATCAAATTTTATGGAAATAGATGAATCGACACACGGGAATGACCAAATAGGTACAAAATATTGAAGAATGTCTGGACTTAAATGAAAAGATGGCTGTATTTTGAAAAGATAAAGTAGCAGTAAGCTAGAAAATAAATGACAGTATCTATTATATTATTAGCGTTTTTGTTGTAATGTGTTTTTTATCAGCCGTATTTTAAGTTACATATTATGGATAATCTGAAATTCCTCGATAGAGTATAATATTTAATGTTTAAAAATAAATGAACCATTTTAACAAAACAATCCGATTTAATTCCACAAAAAACTTTTACCGATGTCAATCAATAGTTTCACATCAACTACATAAATAGACGTCAAAACATCTCACAGTAAGGATGATATATAAACCATAAAACATTAGTAGGAACTCCATTAAAATTTATAGGGTGACGGTACCAGTGACTGACCGTCTAACCGAAACGCAAGGAATAGGGTTGGAATGAGCGGGCGGCGTCGACGCCTTAGTAATTTCCGAAATCGCTTGTCGACAATCAGAATAGTGCTGTGCTAGCTCGAGCCGAATCCGAATAATTAGATCTCGATCTGCATCTAATTGGTATGACTGTAAGTCCTTATATTGTATAGTTTGATCGATTATGTACGATTGTTAGTGGCTATTGAGGAAGTTAATCGTTTTTATAAGTTTGGTCATCAAGACTAAAGTTGTATCGTGCAGAAATTAAAACTTGAACTTTACAAAAAAATTGGGTCTTTGTTTCGAAAAATCAAATAATTTTAGGTTCCTCAGCTAAATAGCGTAAGTTCTGGTAGTTATGAACTTTGAATATGTGATAAAGAGTCAGTTTAAATGNGGCTATTGAGGAAGTTAATCGTTTTTATTATTTTATTTGGTCATCGAGACTTAAGTTCGTCGTTCAGAAATAAGACTATAATTTTACTTTTACGAAGTTTTTGGGTATTTGTTTCGAAAAATCAAATAATTTTAGATTCCTCAACGAAATAGCGTATGTTCTTCTAGTTATGAACTTTGGATAAGTCAAAAAGTGTCAGTTTAAATGTGCAAGACTACAACTGCAATGAATGTCGTCTGCCTAGATCAACATTTTCGGCAAAAAAATAACATCTACCGCTATTATTTAAGACACGTCTTAATAATGATCTTAGACGTTTAACATTATACTAAAATGAATCTTGTAACACAACTCTAATTGTTATGTCATTACTAAATCATCCAATAGACTCAGGCAATTACCAACGTAATTCGGCCAGTATAAATCAAAAATAATGATCAGAACAATAATCTGTTGGTGTCGCGTTACTTGTACGTCACACGTCACTTCGTGTAACAGAGGAACATGGTGTAAATCACGATGTGGAGCTATGCGTCGCCACCATCCCAATCACAAATATAATTAGATTGAGACCGGCGCCTAATTGTGATGGTCTCAAGTTCCGAGCCTTGCGCCCCGCACGCCAAAATCAATAGTTGACCCCACGTACGACCCTCAAAGATTTCATTATACAAATATGATCAATATTTAATTTAGTTCTCTGTTTATTCTAAAATTAACAAATTTAGTTTCAAGCTGCCTGATTAAAACCAAAAAGACGAAGAATAATCAACGGTAATTGCATTCCATTAATTATAATTGATTGCACCAAAATCTATTGTATTGATTCAGTACACACGACTCGGCATTTCTCCGCTCTACTTAACGTAGTTAGAAGTTAATAACACAATGCAATAAGTTCCCATAAACGTCGGGCCGTTAAATAAAATACGCGGGTCGAGGAACCGATAACTGTTCTTTCAACCGCTAATCACCCCATGAATTCCGCAGAAACCTACGGACAGTCCGTCATAATTTCCAACTTCAAAAGTAATACCATCAACTCGGTGTTAACTTAATTTGACTCACTTTAACAAGTCCAATTAAAGGAATTTGTGTTTCTCTTATCTTCAATATAACATTGAGCATAATTTCAAATTATATTTCAAACTTTCCGATAATGAAGGGTGGATGGGAGCGGGTTGGGAGGGTCGCGGGGCGCGGGGCGCGCCACTTCGCTTATTTCATTAGTTACATAAATTCTCCTATTGAGGATGGCTGGCAGAAAGGGGACGGTTTACCCTTATTACGAGAGTCTCCTTATCAATACAATTATTAATATAATAATATTATTATTGTAATAATTTCGGAGCGGAGTGGAAAGAGGAGTCGTAGCTTAACTTCGCCAGCAATAAAGGGTGGTGAGAGATAATGGAATGGAAAACAGTTTGAAGTTTTATTGGAAAATTGGTACCGGCTAATTGGCAGCATTATCGATCTGTTGGCGACTCAAGGAGCTTCAGTAAATAACATTTTTAACGAAACCGTTTCGGTTATTGGCGAATGATTAAAGTACAATTTTGAACTCTAACTCCGTAATGGACTATAATCAAAGAAGTTTTTAATAGAGAGCACTCTTTAAAGTGCTTCAAGATTTGTTACTTAATATAATTTGAACTGTTATACAAGTAATATTAGTATCCTAGGCATAGCAACTACACAACACCGACTTTGAGTAGTATTTTTAAGTACTAACTGAACCGTAGCCATAGAAGTCAAGACGGCAAGATAAGAACCGTAACAATTTGATCATAAAATCAAAACAATAGCCGCTATCAGATTTAAAACATTGAGATATGATATTATCGACCCCATCCCACGAAACCTCTCATATATAGAAATTGAAACTAGGTTGGGGTTAATCCCGACCCCAGAGATCCACAAGTATAGCCATAATTCCTTAGGGCCACGTCTCATTATAACACTAATACAAGACTCATCCCGAAGTTACGGTGAATACATTAAAGGGTTCAATCCTTACTGATGAGACATCGGTCGGGGTGGGGCCTCCCCCTGAGGGGTCGCCCCGGGCACTGGCCTGGCTGAGGGGGAAATAAGGCAGGCATTATAGGAGATAGCGTTCATTTACATTGTCCAATAACTCCAAGTAGTGTCCGAGCGAATATTAGTTTATGGCATGCGGTGTTTCCAACAATATGTATGTACCGATTTTGTGTACATTCACCCTAGTCGTCTTACGTTTTTAAGGTCGGTGGAAGGAGTGGAATAATTTTCTCTCTGTAATTAATTCGATTTGGTTTTAATTAACGAGACGCCAATTTCAATAAAAAATTGAAGTCTCTAAAGGATTTCTGATTACAAAATGTTCGACCGGCAAAAATGAGAGCGAATACTCTTAATTTGTTTTTGGAACTGATATTTGATATAACATTTCTGTTTTTAAAACAACCGCTCTATAAAATTTCTTACTCCTAATTAGAATTAATATAATTTAGAATCTAAGCAGACTGTAATAGGGTAGTAAATCGCACGATATCAGTTTAGCCGTCAGTCTGTCCAGCCAAAACATAATAAGACAGGCTAGTGTACGCACCACCGAAATATACGACATTACTATCGCAGAGTGGCATGCGGAGGACGACGTGCCCCCACAACAGTGCACACATAAATACGGAGAATCAAGATGCAACGCACACATGCACAGGGGGTCTTCTCTCACACTAACATAAAGGGTAGGCTTTATTCTCATTCGGTAAACGGAGATGCACTATCCTAATTATTGAGAGGCCTGGCTCGCCTGAACACTATTGTTGACGGACGGACGGTACCAATAATAATTGCTTTGTTGTTCTTGCGATGTTTCTTGAGATTGGTGGGTTTTTGTGTTGTTTGCGATCGGATTTGATTGATCGTATATTGTTTTTTTCTTTGGAAAGTTTTTGGTAGATAAAATAACAAATAGTGTAGGACAGACGCTTTATCACGCAACTATATGAAAATATAGTTTTCTTTGCTACCACACGTTACATTTATATCATCAACTATGTTGGGGTCGGCACCCAGTNTCTTGCGATGTTTCTTGAGATTGGTGGGTTTTTGTGTTGTTTGCGATCGGATTTGATTGATCGTATATTGTTTTTTTCTTTGGAAAGTTTTTGGTAGATAAAATAACAAATAGTGTAGGACAGACGCTTTATCACGCAACTATATGAAAATATAGTTTTCTTTGCTACCACACGTTACATTTATATCATCAACTATGTTGGGGTCGGCACCCAGTCTAAGCAAATACAGCTGAAAACCAGAGTTTTACACAACTCTACATGGATTTCAAAAATATATGACCTGTAAGGGAATAACGGTAAACACCTTATTACCAAGGGGCCATTATCGGCCATTCCCAATATTCTATCTATCTGCTGTTTTGCTTACTAGGGATAGGAATTTGACATTACTTGTATGAGGCTTATGTCAAAATTCTATCTCTAGTAAGCAAATCCAGAGATAGATAGATTATTGAATTTCGCAGTATGTCTTTACTGACTGATAACTATCTTTCAGGAGATATGACGTGGACAATGCCGTAGCTCAAAACATTCACCTATAAATCAAGATACCTATAGATACGATTTACGATTAGTTATAACTAATAACACTCAAAAAGAGGCTCGACAATAAAAGTTCTACCATATTTCGGAGATGGAAAATGATACAGTAACATTTTACACATCAAAGAATGAAATTCTGCTGAAAACCAACACTTAGCAACAAGAAGGTCTTCAAACCAACCAGCTAGGCATTACGTAAATGCCTAAAGCCTACATTTAGACGGCCATAGGCAGGATTATTGATATAATTTGTTGGGCCATAGCAGGACTTTGAACCGAACCGGGCTACGATTATGTGGTAAGCAATAGTGATTTTAGGTGCAATCTAAGTAGATATTAGTTTACCGTTTCAATACTTGGCTTATTAGAATTTTCCTTAGATATTAGAAACGATTTCTAATACTATAAATGCAAAAATAACTGTCTCTGTCTGTTTGTCGGGCTCTCATGCCAAAACTACTGAATCAATAGTCGATCCTAAAGCCTAAGATATTAGGTCGTAGGCTACTTTTAATCAGGGTGCTATAAGTAGTCCCCTCGGGACGCGGGTGGGTCCGCGGGGAACAGCTAATATGATACATAGGTATATAACCAGTAGGTACGTTATAATTGGTGGATAAATAAAGAGATACTAGGTTCTCTACCCAACAGGCGCATGAAGTGTTAACAAGAGAATTGTATAGTAAGTATGTAAGTCTATTGAAGGGTCTTCTGAAGGTTTGAAGCTACGATACCCAGTCATAGTTATATCACTTTTGAATGTGACAACTTACTTAAGTCCTAAAAATATTTGATGATAGTTATCGTGAAATGGAACCCTTTTGGATGCTTTCCTGTTAGTTTTCCAATTACGTTTAATAAAGCACTAATGGTCTGCTTAGTAACCAAGTCGGAAAAATATGATTTGGAGAAATGATTGTCTACTTGTTTGGTCTACCTATTTAAGCGCTTTGCTAGGCCAACTTTAAACATACGCGCAAGAAATCTGCCAAAACAGCCAGACTGCACAAAACGAAGCCGAATCTTCGATCATAATTCCATATTCGGACGTCGTCTAAACATAAATTCATACGTGGTCGCACGCACGTAATAACATTTTTCATGCAAGTAAATATTATATCACTACCAATAGTTATTATATATATACATA
>NWSH02000525.1:12865793-12882006 GCA_002382865.2 Heliothis virescens | reverse complement strand
CGTACCGTCAAATAAACTGGCAGTTTAATCAAAGCCATTAGACAAGTGAGCCAAGCACCTAGGACCAGTATAACTTGGCCGGTCTCCGCCGTCTCACCGCCCCGGACTTGGTAGTAACAGTAGACTGTGAGGGGGGGTGGGGAGGTCTATCGTTACTGGTGGGTGGTGTAGCTGATGCCTTTAACGCCTTGCTGGCTGTTGACCAACGCCAGGAGGCGGGTGGCCATGCGTTCTTAATAAAGATGGCGGAAACATGGCCGTTTTGGCGATGCGAGGTCGGTGGTAAACTGATTATGTACTGTTACATGCAGTTGTATTAGCAACGGTTTTGGGAAGTTTTAGTCTAATTTAATTATTGATCCGGACTTCAAGAGTTGAACAAGAATTATTATTAAGTCTAAAGTTGATGAAACATAAGAGCAACTTGATGCTAAGTCTACGGACCACTATTTGTAATTTTTTGAAAACAATATCAGTTTTAGTTCAATTCCCAGTTCTAATACTTAAAACAACAGAGAGATCCTTTAAGTTCAACTATATTTAATTTACGAAAGTCCTAGAGTTAATATTACGAAAACGATTCATCAATTTTTCTTCATTTGCAAGTCTGGTTGGAAACAATGACCGAGAAGCAAGGCTGCGGACACACGAGCGAAACTCGAACGGACTCGCACCTTCAGACAGCATTTATCAAACGGGACGGCAACATACATTATAGTGACCGATACAACTACAGTATAATGAGAGTCCGCGCTATATAACTCATCTCCCGGGCTTCCATTTAAATTATTCAGGGGAGGGTAATCTTATTACATTTACATATTAATCAACGGATTTTAATTATACCTCCCCCCCTTGCCCCCTTCTAGGTTGATAATTTGCTTTCGAAATGCGACTTGCCTTGATTGGAGACGCGTCTGTGTGAGTCATGTAACGCTCAATAGTTTGTTTGTGTTGTCTTAATGTATGAGTATGTTTGATGTGTTAACTTACAGCTGATGTCGAATGGGACTTTACCTGGAAACAAAAGATGAATCATAATTAGTTATTTTGTTTATTTTCATTCAATTCTAAAATAATTTATCTTTCACCATTACGAAAATGGTGACATCATCTGTAAATGCTACTGCAATTACAAAGTCAATCAAACAAAAAAACGACAACCCATCCCATGAACATAACAACTTAAAACTAAAATAAGTAGGCGACACCAAAGAAAATAAAATAAAGAATAGCGCACACGAGTTTAATCAGCATACTCATTTGTCTGACGACGATGGCAACGCATTTAATGTCTGCAAGTCCAACGCATGGGGCGGAGACTTGGACTCGTAAACCATTGGAGAAATATTATAAGGCTACCAGTATACCCCGGAGGCAGCAATTAATAAGTATGTTAATACCGTCGGGAATGAAGAAAGCAGTATTTATATACTCGATATTATACTCGGCGTACGGTTCGCAAGTGTGAACTTGGGTTAATCGTGGATGAAGTTTGAGATGTTCTTTAAAATGTTGCAGTGGATTTAGATTTTTAGGAAGATAGAAGTTTAAATACGTTATTTTAAATTTGAGAAGATAACATAAGTATGAAATGAAGGTTTCATAAGCTTTTACAGTATACATGTATACTATCTTCAACTCTACATACTTCTTTTTTATAAAAAAAAATACTCTCAATTTCACAATCATAAACTAAGAGTTTAACATATTATACAAGATGTAGAATTGAATACATAAATATTTTCAACTTCAAGAATTGATAGCAACAGCAGATTCTATTAGAACTGTCTATACTCGTAATTCTGCTTCTGCTACTATGTAAGAAGTTAGTAGGGATTGCAAAAGTTAATAAAATATTCTGTTTTCTCATGTTTAGTTGTGGTCGGGTGCAACATGGCTTCTTCCATACTTCTCTGTTTGATGACATTTCGCAATTAGTAGCACTAACGGTCAGTTTCAAATAGATAGTTCTAAATAGCTCTCTGATAGACCATGCCATAGAAGAGTAATCAAAATCATCACCATCTATAGCAGTATCTGTCAGATAATTATTTAGAACTTTATCTGGAACTTGTGAAACTGGCCGTTAGATTTATACCTATTCCTACTTCTAAAAGCCAAGAATAGAGTAACTTGCAGGAATTTGTACGATAGTTCAAAACAGCTTAATAAAAACTCCTTCATGGAACCTAAGAACATTATCACCACAGCGAGATGGTAATACAACTGAAACCGAATATTTGCTGGAACATACATTAACTACCTATCGCCATTATTGAAGGCTATTTTAATGCACTTAACCGAATGTGAACTTAATAAATCAGTGGTTGGACTAAGTTAAGTAAGGATAAGTGAATAACATCGGAAAGGAACAGTAATGAAGTTCTAAGAGTGAATCAGCAAATTTTAAATAGATGATATATCCTTGTAGGTTTTTTGTGTTACCAATGAACATACGTATTCTTGCCAATTTTGGGAATAGGCTAGACAAATGTTGCCTGATACCAAATCCACGATCTTTGGATCTATGGATCACCGAGGCATAGGCGTATAGAATTGTTGAGAGAAAACTCTTTTCATTACATAAAACGTAATTAAACATTCTAATAATTGCACAGTGTTTAAAAATTCTAATCTGCAGTACAAAATTACGAAGTTTTCTTCTGTTCAACGGTTTTTAATATTTTTGTGATTGGCTCTATTGTTACGACTTTATCTTTCAACCCTTTTAGCGTTTTTATATACTTTACAACTTTTCGGGTTAGTTAGTACCTACGCGTTTATTCTAACAAATTGAGTTTACAATTAAAATGGAATATTACTTTGTATTTTTTGGAATTGACTTTTTGTGGTTTTTTCGTTTCGTTCCTTGTTATTTGATATTAAAATCAGAATGGTTTTTGAATTCTTATGTAGTTAGAATAATTTATTTTGAAATCAAATTAGCGCACACTGGCCGCGCGCACCTACCTTCGTGGCCAAAAATTTTAAATTCTGTATTAAAATATTACTAAGTATAACAGTCAAAACAGTGACGTGTGAACATAAGAAGAACATCGTTTATCGACAGTTTATCTCGCTCGTCAGTCGTAAACCGCTGCCCGGAGTTACTTATACTACTGAATGTGGAGGCGACAGACTGCATAATTACAAGCCTTTTACTCGCCTTTTTGTACAGCAAAAGGTAATAAGCTAAGTTTTAACTGCCCGTGAATAAATCTGTGACAAGATATCTGAAAGAAGGTTTGCTGATTTTGAATCTCTTTCCTATATGTTTAAGGTGTCAAGCAAGAAGACAGAGTGATAGTATTTTAGAGACTTTTGTAAAAGTTTAATAAGATTCAATAATGATAAGACGCAATAGTCTAATTTTAGTGAAATGTTACAAAAAACACACACATACATTTTAGTTACAAAAATTTTACTAGTAACATTTAAGACTAATTTCGTTGTATTAACTTCAACTAAAATATGTCAATTCAAACCACTGTCCAACAGCTAAATATCAAAGCACTTACGAATATTTCATTCTTGCATTAGCTTTAATAACAGCCGATAATTGCTGAACGGTTATCTATAACTTACATAACTAGTCAGAGAAATAAACGAGATACAAAATTAACTTAATGTTGAACGCATAATCCAAATGAGGTCTTGTTTTAATAATCAAGGAGCAAGCAAACAGATTGATGGCGAGATTATTATTCAAATTAGGGGAGCCTCGGCCCGTGTGGACCCGGCTTTAAAATACTAATATTGTGTAAATCGATGAGTCTGTTTATTGTTGCCAGTATCATATTTAGAACTCAATCTGTTTGTAAATTAGTTTCTTCGGCTGAATTAATTAATTGATTGATCTTTTTTTAGGCTTGTTTTTTGTTGAATAAATAGGTAATCGATTGCTCTTGTTAGGTTTTTAGGATTTTAATTAAACACTTAACAAATTATGGAATATTAGAAATATTTTAGATTTTGTGTAAAAAAGTAAATCTTTTAAACCTACTACTATTTTTAATGATTTTTCAACATAACAAGAAATAATATTTTTTAACTTAGCTACCTACTTATAAAATTTGTAACTTTTTCTACTTCACATAAATTACCAGGAAACACATCCACTTCCATTCAAAACCAAAAGATATTAAAATTAAAACTTCACACGGACAAATTCCAGCGCACCCGAGAGGTGTTGCAAAAAAACAGACCGCTCCTAATTTCCCGCGCGATGAATTATCACCCAGTCAGCCAGTTTCCCAAATCACCCCTACTTCCCTCAAACGCAATCCCCATAATGGTACCTCGGCCTTATTAAACGCTTGCATCATGCGAGGAAGATAAATGCATCTCGAAATTAATTAATAAAATTGCATCCAGAAGTGTTCTCAACTGATATGGGCCAGTCAAAAAGAATAAACGGAAATTTTGGATCCTTGATTGGAGCGCCATTTTATTTTCTTTAAGCATTAATCTTGAGTGGCTAATGAAGTAAAATATTCATCTGTTTTTACTTTTAATTGTGATTTATATTTGTTGTTTGCTTGAGAACCGTTTGCGCTTTCTGCTTTGATTGTTTTAGTTTATACGAAGGTATGTACAATGTTTCTTGGAAATCGTTTAGCTTTCAATTGAAGTATTACTGCGATAACCATAAACATACAGGATTAAAAAGTAGTAGCTTTCAATAAATTAATTATTTTCTTTCGCGTATGCAAACGAGATCCCACACTCGCAACTCGTATCAAAATTGATATCCATATCAAGCGAATCGATATCACGAACCAACAAACAAGTTCACACAACCTAGATCTTATAAATAATCTTGATCTACATTTTTACGACACGTTACAGAAAAAGGGACTAGTTTATAACTGTAGCAATGAGATATCCACGTAATGTAACATTAATCGAGTGGTTAATTAAACAAAGAGCGGGTATTTCGCGGTTGCACGCGATGCCGTATCGGCACTTAGCATATTGATTAGAATCGGCGATCGCGCGGGAGAGGCGCGGGCGCGCGGCGTAGGCGCAGCGCTACCGGTAGCCGCGAGACCGGGACCGGCTACTGGTAGCCTTACGTAGCCGTACGACAACACGCTAATCTTGTACCGATTACTTATTACTTTCAAAGTGTTTGAGGATCGCTGTTGAAAGCTGTATCGAATATCTAGAGGCATGTGGTGTTTGGACTCGCGTGACGTAGGAGTTACCTACACCTATCCTTTACACAATTACTTAACAATATTCATGCAGTATTGCTAGATGTTTTTTAGATGGACTATTCTCCTAAGATCCTCTTTTGTTTTGGTTGTTAATGTTTTCAAGACTGTAATGAATTGATTTTGTGTATCAGCCTGTTCAAATCATGTTTTTTCTCTTCCGTGGTTCAAATGCAACGATGGTAGAAACATACAGTTAACTAATAAAGTTCCATTGATCCTCATTAATTCGACTGACTAGCTGCTAAATTAAGGTACCTCTTACTACCCACGCTTTAAACAATATGTGTAAACAAACTCATGAAAATCGCATATCGTAACATCGCGCGAAACGGTAGCTATGTTTTACGCCTCAAACAATTTATGTAAGCTACGCAGTTTTATGCGCAAGCACACATACAGGACACCTATCTCTTTCGCACTTACTAACTTAGCTTTAGCGCGAGTGAGATAGCAAGAAAACCTGATTGTCATTAAATGAGATTGCATTCTACTTTTGGCATAATTAGATTAAATTGCAATAGTGTTGTGTGATAATTTTATTTGGATATATTTGCATGTGATTAAGGAAACAGAACCGAAGTGGTTTGGTAAAGCCATTTATCTTATTCTGATACATTAATGAACTTCTGATTTAAGGCATAGGAAGTGTAATTGTGTCTCGTTATAATAATAATTCTTGAATTAAACTATACTGTTTTGGTGTAACTATTCCATGAACTACAATGTGATCAAGTGAAATTCGCCAAATATTTTTAACTAGCTTCTGCCAGCGGTTTCACCCGCGTCCCGTGGGAACTAATCGTCGTACCCGGATAATCAGATCGGATCAAATCGGACCTGTAGTTCCTGAGATTAGCGCGTTCAAAGTTCAAACAAACAAACTCTTCAGCTTTATAATATTGGTATAGATAAAATTTGGAACTTTGGGCGTACAATCTTATTTTTTGGATACTGTAGTATCCATAGATGCCTGTATAGTTTGTTAAGTTTGTTAGTAAAGAAACTAGATCTAAGCAAATAAAATTGTTTCTTCTGTTCTTCTCAACACAGTGTGTTCAAGTGTTCATACTCCAATCGGCAACTATCTCTTGTCATAAAACACTCATAACTTTTCTAATAATTATATTTTAATAGACTCTTATAAAATACTATCGGCCTGCAATAATTACCTAACAAGTAATGAAGAAAACTTAACATACCATACAGGTTATTAAACCACATTTGTAGTACCTTTATTATTTTATGTAACTACCGACATTTATGTATATTTGCATAACAAGGAAGTAATTGGCACGATAAATAAAATCATTATATATAATAATCATTATTGAAACGTTTTAAGGACTTGATACACTTGTTCGGAAATCGGAACACGCTTAAAGGTGTAAAAGCTGACTGCAGAATTATTTGTAGACTATTTTCTTCAAATATAGAGAGTTATACTTATTATGGGCTATACAGAATATGGGTAAATAGTCAGGAACAGCATCTGGTACTATGCTGATACTTCGGTTCCGTCCACAGAGGGAACAAGGTCAACATATTTGAGCGTACAATATTTAAGCATTTTTTAAATGCATCTTCTCAATACATCAATTCGAGAGAACATCAAGAGCTTTCGAGGCACCCAAAAGACACTTTGATTCCATTCCAATATATATGAGGAAACTCTGACATCAGAACGTGTTAGGCGATTAAAACCTGCAGCCGACTCGATAAAAAAGAACCAAAAAGTATCAAGTGACATAAGAAAACTAGGTGACCAAAGATTTGTCAGCAATAAACTCAGTGCAGCAAACTGGACTATCAAATACAAATGTATTTTGTCCTTAACGCGGCCATAAAACGAGCTNAGCCGTACGACAACACGCTAATCTTGTACCGATTACTTATTACTTTCAAAGTGTTTGAGGATCGTTGTTGAAAGTTATGTCGAATATCTTGAGGCATGAGGTGTTTGGACTCGCGTGACGTAGGAGTTACCTACACCTATCCTTTATACAGTTACTTAACAATATTCATGCAGTATTGCAAGATGTTTTAACATGGATTATTCTCCTAAGATCTTCTTTTTTTTTGGTTTTTAATGTTTTCAAGATGAATTGATTTTGTGTATCAGCCTGTTCAAATCATGTTTTATTCCATTGATCCTCATAAATTCGACTGACTAGCTGCTAAATTAAGGTACCTCTTACTACCCACGCTTTAAACAATATGTGTAAACAAACTCATGAAAATCGCTCTTCATATCGTAACATCGCGCGAAACGGTAGCTATGTTTTACGCCTCAAACAATTTATGTAAGCTACGCAGTTTTATGCGCAAGCACACATACAAGACCCCTCTCTCTTTCGCATTTACTAACTTAGCTTTAGCGCGAGTGAGATAGCAAGAAAACCTGATTGTCATTAAATGAGATTGCATTCTACTTTTGGCATAATTAGATTAAATTGCAATAGTGTTGTGTGATAATTTTATTTGGATATATTTGCATGTGATTAAGGAAACAGAACCGAAGTGGTTTGGTAAAGCCATTTATCTTATTCTGATACATTAATGAACTTCTGATTTAAGGCATAGGAAGTGTAATTGTGTCTCGTTATAATAATAATTCTTGAACTAAACTACAGTGTTTTGGATTAACGATTTCATCAACTATAATATGATCAAATAAAATTCGCCAAATATTTTTAATACAATTTTGAACTATGGGCGTATAACTATGGGCGTATGGGAGTTGGACTCGCGCATGAAGGGTTCCGTACCTCATCCCCCTTAATTTTTTTTTCATTTTTAGTATTTGTTGTTATAGCGGCAACAAAAATACATCATTTGTGAAAATTTCAGCTTTCTAACTATCACGGTTAGTAGGATACAGCGTGGAGACAGACAGACAATGAAGTCTTAGTAATAGGGTCCCGTTTTACCCTTTGGGTACGGAACCCTAAAAAATAAGGGGGGTTTCTTCTATTCTTCTCAATACAGTGTGTTCATACTCCAATCGGCAACTATCTCTTGTCGTCATAAAACACTCATAACTTTTCTAATAATTATATTTTAATAGACTCTTATAAAATATTATCGGCCTGCAATAATTACCTAACAAGTAATGAAGAAAACTTAACATACCGTACAGGTTATTAAACCACATTTGTAGTACCTTTATTATTTTATGTAACTATCGACATTTATGTACATTTGCATAACAAGGAAGTAATTGGCACGATAAATAAAATCATTATATATAATAATCATTATTGAAACATTTTAAGGACTTGATACACTTGTTCGGAAATCGGAACACGCTTTAAGGTGTATAAGCAGACTGCGGAATTATTTGTAGACCATTTTCTTCAAATTTAGAGAGTTATACTGAAGGAACGTAGGTAAAAGTCAGTCAGAGCACCTGATACTATGCTGATACTTCAGCTTTGTCCACAGAGGGAATAAGAATAACATGTTTGAGCTTAAAATATTTAAGTTTTTTTATCGAACTGCCTACAACGATACTGATACGGCAATACTCTAAGAGCCTTTTGCTTTCGAGATAGCCTCAAGAAGACACTTTGATTTTATTCCAATAGTAACTAAGTATGTAAAGATGCCAGTATATCAACCTTTAAGAATTTGTCAAATTTCTTCAATAGATTTTCAGCTTTATCACAATAGTGGAATATTTATGTTGGAGTGGTAAAATTTCTACTAAAAAGTCATTCAGAGGCTGTCAGGCAGATTTGAGATACCTGACACCAGAACTTGTTAGGCGATTAAAACCAGCAGCTCACTCGATAAAAAAGAACCAAAAAGTATCATATGACATAAGAAAACTAAGTGACCAAAGATTTGTCAGCAATAAACTCAGTGCAGCAAACTGGACTATCAAATACAAATGTATTTTGTCCTTAACGCGGCCATAAAACGAGCAGGCTTCATTAAATGTTCTTATGCTATTGAGAAACATTCTGTGGTGCATTTAATCTCATTTAGTGACAGGAAACCTAGTAACAGAACCGCAATTATAGGCCGGGAGCTTGGATGTGAATTTATGGAGCTAAAAGATTGAAGTATGGTTGTTGCTTTGAGATAAGTGGTGTTAAAGTTATCGATTTTGTTAATGATTGTAAAAGGAACTTGATTTCGATCTTGTTCATTTGAAAGTTAATATTATGTTACTTTGACAATAAAAATCAATGTTTTAGAATGAGACATATTTTTGTACATTTACACAGATAGGCGCGTAATTTTTGCATGGTTTTCGTATCTTAAGTAAACACAGTTTTTACTAAATATTCCACATGCACAAATATAACATACCAATTAAAAAGTATATAAAAGGACGTTAGTGATGTTAGGCGTCGAAGTATTCCTCCACATTACTGTCCTCCGGAAAAGTGCCCAGAAGACTGGCTGCATTGCCACGTTGTATGGCAATGCTAATTCTTTCACCAAAAAAATAAGCCAGCCCTCTGGTCACGTGAAGCGTCAACAAGCCTTTTAGCTAAATCCTTGAATAGGATCACATACCAATCATAACCAACATTACTATCAAACCTCAAATAAAACTACAAAACAAATAAACTACTAAAATACCACTCAAAAACAAAAGCTGAGCTCCCAGTCTAGTCCCCGGTCCGCGCAACAATCTTACTTTAATTGCATGTAACATAAATTATGGCGACTTATTACAATCCGCTTCCGATACACGCTGCCCCGAGGTAGTATTATGTACTAACGTGTTTACCAGCTGATGTTTAAGTATTCCACGCATATTTAAGACAATAATGGCCTTTTTGTGGAGCAAAACTAACGCGTGATGTGATGTTTAAAACTTATGTCTATCTTAGTTAAAAAGAAAAGTTTAGGCCGTAATTTTGGTATTACTTGCAACGGTATTCAATGTAAGTTTAGATAAGTGACTGTAACTCAGGATATTCAGGTTATATAAAAGTTAAAAATTCGTCTATTCTTTCAGGAGGAGAAAAGTTTTTTTTTAATTTTTATTTACCGAGTTTTTCTTTTATTTTTATTTATCGAGTTATTGATAACAGTCAATTATCTTTTAAAACAGAATACTCGTAATAACTCTATATGCTTCCTTGTTTTGGTAAACTTGGGATAAAAAACACGGTATGTGAGGCCAGAGAACGATTTTCACTCAGTTTTATTAAGAATCCACCGCTACGTTTTAACACCGTGAAAAACAGTAAACATATAAAGATCTAACTTTATAGTAACTAAATCATTTGAGTTACTCTCTAATTATGATGTCATAGCACGCAATATATAAAAGTATGATCAGTATATAATTAAGATAATCGCCGTGTGAGCTGCTTTGTAAAGTAATGAGTTATGGCTTCCGTTACGGATTGTATACTAAACAATATCGCTGTAGATATCATTGATAATAATATTTTATTCCCTGTCTTAATTTATCTGGTATTTGTAATTAAATTACAAATTATAGGTGCATAAATATAACTGGGCTGTAATTTTGTTCTGGTTTTTGGAACCTGTAATTAGGCAACATCGTCTTGTATCATTAAAATGCAGGTCTTTATTGCTTAGATGAAATACTATGACCGATCGCCGACACATCAACAATATTATTAGACATACCAAGTGATTTTTTAGCCATCATCGGAGGCAGTAGACGTAAAAGTTAAGACCAAACTTATACAAATACTTGAAATTTAAAGTTTACTATTTATTTCGAAAATTCTAAGTTCCAGATTAACAGTTAAAATAATTTTCTCTATTAACACGGTAAGCCAACTAAAACTTAGTAATAATAATATAATCCGGATATAAATGAGATCAGATACCAGATCCGGCAGATAGTAATAATAATCAAGTATATAGAATCTAAATCCGGTTCGTATACGATTCCCGGATGTGGTTAAACATAATCTGTGTATCATTTATATTTGTTCTATTGATTAATTTTGTACATCTCGAAAAAATCTCGATTGATTGATAAATGAATGTGTGTTTATAACGCTTTCACTGTAAAACGGATGACACGATTTAGATGAGTCTTTGTTTAGGGATAGATCGAAACCTAGCGTGCCTAATAGGGGTACTTTTCAGTGCTTATTCAGTTCCTCTTAGAAAGACCATGGAACCGTGGGACAGAGCTATATAAACTTAACAATATGAATACCCCAAACAATCAATTTGCCGTATTTCTATTATATGCAAGCAATAAATAAAATAGCCTTTTAATAATCTTGCCAGCTTTGTCCACTATTGTTCGTAATGACAGTTAGATTTTCATATATTCTAATGATGTTTATATGGCACTTTCTCTAGCATTAGAAGTTATTAAAGTTTAGACACCACAGTTTCTCTTAGCCCTCAGATGCCTTCGTGCATAAATAGAGGATGAAAGCTTTGCCAATTTATTTAAACTAGCGATTAACCTGACTTCGTATGGCTTTAAATTATATATCCAAAACATAGTCGAAAAATCATTTTATTCATGTTTATATTGTGCCTATACCTTCCATGAAAACAGCGTGAAAATACCTATATTGAGCTGTTTTACTGTTATCATTTTTTTAGACGCGGCTTGAGTGAACCTGTGAAATGAAAAGACAACCAACAACCATTATCTGTTGGTATAAAGTTTGGCTCTAGTATACTGCATATTTTATACCAATAATAGTTTTTAATTTGTACGATAACGATATAAGATAAAAATGCATCAACATTCATGAAAATATTAATATCGATTGAAAATTACTGTCAACAGGCATACTTAAATTGGATATTATCGATAAACAATTGAGCTATCATTATAAAGAACATGAATGTCAAGCGACATGTAATCATCGATAATCGTAACTCGATTAACGACTGACTAAAACGGTAACAGAATACGGCTCCCGCGCAGATTATTCATAGTCTGATTATCATAGAATTAACTGATAATAAATCATAGGTGTTCCAATTATGCGGTGGTTTTAGATCGCATAAAATTACTTAGGAACGCGGAAAAATTATTTCGATTAAATTATTCGAATACTCGCGCCTAGTTAGGTTAGTCTTAGTGATGTGATTATGTCGATAATCGAAAATCGATACTTAGTTTTACGTCTTTTAATTGCGTTTTATTATCATGCAAAATTAGTTAAATAATTTATTTAAACTAAGAATGTAGTGTGAAATTGCTGTATCAAATACAAACGATATTACGCAAGACACGGAAACTAAGGCAGCTCTAATTCCGTACTGGGCTGTAATTATGTATCTATCTGACTTTTACTTAACATTGCCGCGAGTAGAACAATAATTCACTTACTATTGTATCGAGAAAGCCAAAGATAGCATAATTATGAAAGGGAATAATTTATTTATCTCTACAGCTTTCGACTTCAACATTGGTTGGAAGATATTTGTAGGACATTTGTACCAATAAATGGTAAACGTTGGAGAGGCTCCATCAGAAATGTAGTTCCTTACTCTCTCTTAAAACGTTCTCTCATAGAGGGAAGACCTGTTTAAGGTAGAAAGAGAATAAAGAAAAAATATACTTGTAAAAGGCATCAAGTTTCTTAAACTTGTGACCAGAAACAACACACACCAGAGGAAACACTGTCCCCCAAGAAATCCATAGTAATAATATATGTACATACGCCTGAAGTGTTTATTTATTTATTTAGTTAATAACGCTATTCTTAGAAACTACTATTTTTTATTGGTAAAAATCTTGAGCGTACTTAGGAAGGCTATAGATAATTTTTTACGCTTGTGCGCTGATGATGAAGGAAGATCTCTTTATAAACTGCGGTAGTGTCGTCACAAAAGGTTTTAAATAAATCATTTTATTAGTTTTCTGAGGGAACAAATAAAGTTAATAAAACAATGCTATATAATTTTTACACAGATCCAAGTTTTTTGTAAAACTTTGTACTGGTTTTCTATCGCTTCAGTCTAATAATTGCTTAATTAAATCTTTGTAAGAAATTATTTAGTGATTTTATGGATAATTAATGTCTTATTATTGTAAAAAAAAATACTAACCAATCAGGCAAGTTTTCTTAGCTGCATTTAAACCGTTAATTAGCTGAAGCTTGTATGTTAGTAAGAATATTAAGAAAATAAATTACGAATAATGTTTAAATATATCTGACATTGTTTTGACGGGTTAAAAATGAAATGTGTCACTTCAACTTGGTAAAACCCGTTTGCTAAATCAGCAAATGCAAGAATTATTCACACCTTCCCCTTATTTTGTGATTTGTCAAACGCATACATTACACCTACTGAATTCTCAATTCTCTTCAAAGTTCNAGAATCATTAGCATAACTACGTCCTTGAATTTGACCAGGTTGCAAAACAACAGCTTGTATATCTTTCATTGTTTTGACGGTTTAAAAATGAAATGTGTCACTTCAACTTGGTAAAACCCGTTTGCTAAATCAGCAAATGCAAGAATTATTCACACCTTCCCCGTATTTTGTGATTTGTCAAACGCATACATTACACCTACTGAATTCCCAATTCTCTTCAAAGTTCCGCTTTAAAATAATCGTCTACCATTTAAAATTCGACTTCATTATCCTCATAATCAAAAGATAAGCACCCGAACTTGATTTAATTGAAAAAAGAACTCCAAGATAGTTTGTCGGCGAGCTTCGGGGGTGCTCGGGAGCGGTCGGGAGGCAACACGATCCCAGCAATGATCTAATTACGTTGATTAATGATACACATTTATATCCCTCGTAAACGTACACTTGCCCATCCGGCCCTTTAAGAATGTTTCATACAGGGTATTCGCAGACTAAGGTTTTTTTATATGTTGCCTTAATTATGTAAAATTCGATTAGGACTTAAGTGATTTTTTGGAAAATATAATTACAACATAAATAATATAAAAATGATTTTTTTGGAAAGAAGCATTGTATTTTCAGAAATATCAATATTTTTGCAATCACTGATAACACTATTCACTTATTGCAAAACCTGATAGTTGCAAAATGGGATTTTTGCCATTAAGGTGGCCATGTGATCTAAACGAACGGTTGTTCCTCTTAAAATCTCAAACGTACTACCTTGTTTTCGTCTAACTGCAATGTTATCCTTAGTTGATATTCTACTTATGCTCACACCAAGCAATTGCTATCATATCCACCGTCATACTTTGGCTAAGCACTAAGCAAGCCTAGATAATGGTACTGTGACGATTAGAAGCTCTTCAAAAGGCTGGCAATTTACAAAGAGACTGTATTACTTTGAAGTTTTGGGTTTAGTAGAGGAATTGGGTGTTTAGGCGTCTACTTTTGTAACTACTGAGGTTTTGGTGGAAATACTTCGTTTAAAAAGAAAGAAGAATTATTGTAGAGAAAAAATATCTTATGTAATCAATCCCAAACGCGTAAAACATCAACTGTTATAATATTATCGATATATCCCTTGCAAGCACTATCAGTACTGATTCTAGACAGTGTTTTTAATCTGTATATTTCTTCATAAATTAAGTTGAATATCTCAATAGAAAAGTGTCATATCTACTAATCTTCCACGTCCTAATAATTTGAATAGCCCACACTTTAGGGCACTTTCGTATCATTAATAGCTTCATGCTACTTTGTTCTACGATACTATCTATACCGAAACGATTTCTTTGTACTCTCTAATTACACAAAGTAAGTGTGCATTTTNTATCTCAATAGAAAAGTGTCATATCTACTAATCTTACACGTCCTAATAATTTGAATAGCCCACACTTTAGGGCACTTTCGTATCATTAATACGATACTATCTATACCGAAACGATTTCTTTGTACTCTCTAATTACACAAAGTAAGTGTGCATTTTAATTATATGGAAGGGTGCAGAAAACTGGCGTTGCTTGAGGCGTGGAGGTGATACCAGGGTGTATTTGGACTTGGGACTGGTTATGGAGTATATGTCCTTACGCATTTTGTTTTAAGACTCCGTTTTTGTTTTAGAACCACGTTACGGACGCGTGCAACTAGTTTTTGACTTCTCATAAGAACCTTTACAATATTTGCTTTAAAAATTACCTGTGCTCCTCAAAGTCTTTATTTCTCTCGAGCAAACACCTCAAAACTAACATCGCCACCATCTTAATAATATACAAAATCTTCTTCAATCAATTTTTGCACAACAATTAAATTCCCCCTATAATTTAGTTCAAGTCGCTAGTCTACAGGGTGTCACTATAAACTTCTAGTGATTAGTACTCCCGCTTAATAATCGTCTTGGCAATATTTATTGCTTTGCCGCGCTAATTATCAAGGAATTTTGATACTGAATTATTAGTCTCTTGCTTGGTAAGCCGTTAATTATATTTAATTTTAATACTGTTATAATTGATCTGTGAATGATAGTTTGGTTGTAAGTGAACGAACTGGAACTTGCTAAATGATTTGATAGAATTAAAAGGACTTTTGTTGGGTTTTTTGTTTGAGTAGTGAAAACAGGTTTGAAATTTACTTGTTTGTTTTATTTTATAGTCTTGGTTGTGGATGGTTCAAATGGTTTTCTAATATTATGAAGATGGTAGTGAAAATAACAAAGTTTTTAAAGTTCACAAAAAATATTTTTAATATAACAAGTTAAGTTTGCCTAAACTGTTTAGAAATAAGAAGTCGGTTAAAAACAGTAGGTAACTTACGCAGAAAGTAACAATGAATAAATAGTAAGCACAGTTTATAGGATTGATACAATACTTGGTATTCTTAAAGCATTAGTACTGAGACATCTTTAGAGGTTAATGTTTTATTTTAATTAAGAAAAACTTTTTCTTTTAATTTCAGGCTAAAGGAAAAAAATCCGTAGACTATTTTAAAGTAAGTTTTAAAGTTAAGATATACTTTAAAAGAAATATGCGCGAGAATGAGAGACAGAAAGCCGTGACATGTGAACTAAAGTGCTGAAGAAGGGAAATGAGTTCTTACCAAAGTGATCGTCGCTACAGAGTCAAGCGTTTCGTACCCTCAAGTCCCGGTTTCCCTTTGTTTTT